>VWYK01073115.1:42899-83349 GCA_013399775.1 Semnornis frantzii
GGGGGTAGTCACAAGGGAATAAAACACCAAAAAAGGAAATAGCAGGGAAAAAAGGAAAATGAGCACTAAACAAGATGTGTATCAAAGCATCCTGAACTGGAGCTTTGCAAAACAAAGAGCCCACGAGAATACTTAAAAGGCACTGAGGCGCTGTCATCCCAGAGCTGTGTCTCCAAGGAACAATGGACAATCTCTGCAGGAGCCCAGGGCAGGTCTACATGGGTGTCTCCCAGAGAGTTTACCCTGGCCACATCCACCCTTGCCACAGTGTGCCTAGCAGAGATTTAATGGGTGAATGGATCCAGAGCTCTTGCCCTTAATGCAGTCAGAAGCGATTTTCAATTTCCAAAGTTAACACTGCAGACCTGGTTGAGTGTCTGTTACAAAGCAGGTCATGCACCTCCTTTCTGCCTGGTAGCCAGTCATTTCCTCCCCTTTAATCCTGAGGCATGGCTGATGATGCCCTTCGGCACTCACAAGTCTCGAGTAAGGACCCCCGGGCTGTGCTTCCCTATAGTGTCACCAGCCAAGCCAGTCAGTGATGAAAAATACATAAGTTTGAGAGTTGGCAAATGAGCCCTTGCCCAGTGGTGCTCAGTTCTAAACAGCCAGGCATCAACGGATGGGTTCAGGGATGCCAGAGACTGACAGTTCTTGATGAAGTGGTTTATCACGAAGACAGCTGCTTTCTTCTTGACCCACCTGAATAAATGCCAAGGCACTCTCAGCATTTCCTGCTATCAATCTGCCCAGGATGACCCAGAAGTAATGGCCACTGAATGTCTGGATACACACTCGAAGGACTCAGGTGCCAAAATAAAATTGACAAGGGACAAAAATTAATTAAAAAAAAGTCCTTAACATATCTTGGCTTGTTAAAATCTTGAGCCTTGCACAGCTTTGTTGCAAAACTGCATTTTTACATTGCAGGAAATTTGGTGCAGAAAAACAGGAGTGCTTTTTATTTTTCCGGATCTGCCAGGTGTATCTGCCTTTCAGTTGACACCTTCCTAGATTTTTTGTTTTTTCAGTACAACCTTTTCTTACAGCCTTCCCTCCACCACCACCCCTTTCTGCATGTACACCCCATCTTACTCTTTGTAAGATCACTGTGGTATGGTTAAAAAGTCACTTTGCAAACATGCTAGGGACATCCTTTTCTCACAAGACACAAAAATTATTACTCTCTCTGCACTTGAAACTTGCAGCAAAATAAGACTTCTACCACAAAAGACAAGAAATGCAATTCTAGATGCTGAAAGCATTGTGTATGTGTGATGCTTTAATGTAGCTAGGCAGAGCTTCCTTCTCTGTTTTTCCTGAGCAAGCTTTCCAGCCACTCGTGATGTCAGGAGGCGCCATTCAGACAAATAACAGCAACCCACATCTCCGTGGATTCTCCTCAGCCTCCACAAATAGGCACTTTCTTTGCTGCTCCATCATGTGAATCTAATGAGGAGTTCTTTTAATATCAGAAGTAAATCAAGAGTGCAAATAAAGGCACCAGTCTGACCCTGTCTAGACCCTTCGTCCTCAACCTCATGTTCGCAGAGGGGCATATTTAAGGTGTGAAACAGACATGCAGCCTCTTCCAGAGCAGCACTTAAAATGTAGCAGAGTACTGTGAGATTCATTCAAAGTACTCCACACTAGGCAGGCTCCAAGCTTCAGTCTGCCAGAATGCACAAAGGCAAGGAAAGGACTTACCCTCCCCATAGCCCCGAGGCTGTGGAGATGACTTTGTCAGCAATAGTCTCCAGCTTTTGTTAGACCTGGAGACTGACAAATGGACAATAACTGCATTTTACACTCCTTATCTTACAGTGTTGGCATCTGCATCATTCAGACTCCTCCAGGGCACCAACTTTAACCAGTGCTGAACATCTGACAGCTTGGAGAGAGAGAGAAAGAGTGAAGGTGGCAATGTTTAGTCATCTTATGGCAGTCTCTAGGAAAGGTGGGAAGGTAACTCAGGAACTGGCCTAGTTGCTAACAAAAGGAGAAGATCACAGAGAGGACAAGGGCAAAAACGCCCTGAAAGATGCCATGATATTCTAAAAAAGCTACCAATATCTGGTAGTTGAGAGGGAAGATGATTGTAGAAATCACTCTTGAGCATGTTGAATTTTTAAGTAGCTGAGAAAGATTGTATCAAAGGCTGAAGTTTACAGACAGTAATGCCCAAATATTCCTGACTCACCAAAACAGCTCTCATTTTTGTTTGCTTTTCCAACAGATCTTCAGGAATTTGTCTTTGCCCTAATGCTATTTTGCAGCATTATGGCTGTGCATTATAATCTTTCCCCTGAATTCTTGTTTCTCCAGGGAAAATTTCGTACATGGTTATGCTGTGACCTAACACAGCACAGAGGAAAGTTCTTTCAGAAGCAGTCAGCCAGATCATCTTTGTCTGCTCCTTGGTTTTCAGCTTGATCTAGCTGCACATGGTTACTGGTGCTGTGAAATCAGCAACCAGAGTAGCATAGCAGACAGGTGGTTTGCAAAACATCAGCTGCAGAGCACTAGCACATTGATTACAGAAGTCTTCATCCCAAGCATCACTGTTACAACATGGGTAGCAATTTCATGTGAACCTGAGGAAGAATTTTTTTCACTGTGAGTGTGACAGAGCACTGGAACCAGCTGCGCAGGGAGGTTGTGGAGTCTCCCTCTCTGGAGATATTCAAGAACTGTCTGGATGTGTTTCATCCAGAAACTGATCCGGCTCTGGCAGCGGGGCTGGACCAGATAATCTTTTGAGGTCCCTGCCAGCCCCTGACATTCTATGATTCTATGATCATCAAACCAAAGATTTTCTTACTGTGATCAGAAAAAAACATCTGAGTAAGGTCTGTGAAGTTGTGCAAATAGGTCTTCAAAAACACCTATGTCAATGGATCCTTTCTTTGATATTTTAATCAAATTCATGTGCCAACGTCAGATGAAATCAGCACATCTTCTCCTTAGTGGAGTTACTGTCTAGTTGACAGATTGCTGCATGTGCAGCAATGTCTGAGCCAGCCAACAAGATCAGCCACCAAGCAAAGAAGTGTGCAAGTGCCATGGAGGTAAATGCAAGGTCAAGAAAATGGCTACAGCGAGTGCGAAGGTAAGTGCTAAGCAGAGCAGTGACAGGCATCTATAAAGGATTTTTCACAAGCATGCTGGCATGCTGTGTTGCACAGCTTGCTCTGCGCCCATAGATTTTAGAGCACAAGCAGCCTGTGACAAATATTTTGAGAGCGTTTCGCAGGAATCGAAGCTGCAAGATGTTGAATCTGCACTGGCAGAGCCAAGCACAAAAAGCTGCGACTGAACTTTTTCCTATACCAACTGCACCACAGCGTAAGTTTTCTGATTTGCAGAGGCTTTTCACACCTCTTATCACAAGCAACCCATCTATGAAAATGTATCTGGAAACCTCTTTTGCAAAACCTTGATGACATATCTTGTTTGAATCAACTAGAAAGAAAGAAAGAAAAAAAAAAGGCCAAAAATTTTGAAAGTCATATGACTGACTCACAAAAGCTGTTGAATGCCCGTGTTGGGCATCATCTTGCAGCAGACAAGGAGAGCAGCCTGGCAGCTGCTGCGCTTAGCATGGTAGCAGCACCATGTTGCTCCCTCGTGGATGATTCACAAGGGCTTGTTGAGAGAAGCAGGCAATTCGCAATGGGAATTTCTTCTAATGCGGCGAGTTTAGCTAGAAACCAAAAGAGCAACCAAGGCCATTGGAAACAATTCAGAAGTATAATTTTACTTTTGAGAAAACAACAGCTTTTGTTAACCATATCACTGCGGGCACAGCAAGAACGTGGGAGAAAAAACATGTTTCTCAATGTAGTGCATGTGGCTTGCACAAAATCTTTGCTCAGCTTAGCTGCGGGAAAATGGAGTCTTGTTATGGTGGTTAAAATGGACCTCTGCTGCCTTCTAACAGTATCGCCAGGCAAAGGGAAAAATACCTGCAATCTTCCCAGTCATAAGGTGGAAGAGTGGGTTTCCAGTTGGTTTAGTGCTGGCCAAGGCTTCTGGATAGACAGACATTTAAGAGCCTGCATGCTGCTTCACTTAGAGGTTCAGCCTGTGGGTAAGATTCAACTGCTATGACTCAAGCATCTCAGACTTAATGTTTAGGCTTTTGCTAACCACCTTCAGCTCCATTTGTAAAACAGGCAGAGAAAAATCACTTATTGAAACCCTAGCCTGAAAGATAGGAGAGCCAACTTGACGGGAGCAAGGCAGAGGAGCTAGCATGACCTGGACACAAGTTATCTTCATACCTCTACAGTTGGGTGCAAAGCCCACCCTTTCTGCAGGCAGCTAGTGATATGTGCAGTTGCTTCAATAGGCTCTGTCCATTCTCCAAGGGTAATCTCAGCCCTCACCAAATCAGACATTGGAGCATGTCAACAAGCAAGAGCTCGTTGGCAAGCTTTGGCTCTGGTTCAAACTTTACAGCCACACCACTGACAGGACATTGACCAAGAAATCCCTCCTGTAAATCAGTATTAAAAAAATAAATAAATAAATTAAAAGTAATCTACCTTCACAGTTGTCAATCAGCTGACTTTTTTTTTTTTTTTTTAAAGGGTTGTCAAATGCTTGATCCAATCTACGTCAAGCATCAACTGATACTTTTTGAGGCAATTTCTGTGTTTGAAGACGTGTTGGCTAGCACAGACACTTCAGTTCTGGATGGAAAATCTTCACATATTGCTAAGTTTTGAGATAGCTTACAGGTGCCTAACAGCACTGCAGACTGAGAGATCACACATTTTCTTCATACAAAGGTGAACCACTTCATTCCAGACAAGAAACTGAAGGCAGAAGCCATGCTATGTACAACAGTGTTTCTTAACCAGAAAGACCTTCAGCTGTAACAGTCTTCTTTTCTGTAAAATAAATTCACACCTAAACATAAAACTGTGTGCCTGATAGCACCGTGTAACGATAGTGTTGATGGCATTAATAAAAGACTATTATTTAAAAGCATCTTTGTACTTTGCTGTGCTAAAAGCTTACATAAATTAGTAATCTGTGAGTGCTGTTCAACCTCTGCTCCTCAATTTATTCCAAAATGTCATGCCTGTGCTGTAGATCAGCAATATAAAATTGAATATGTTGACCTGAAAGTGGACTGATGTCAGCGGAAAAAGAAAGAAGATTGACAGGAACTTTAAAGTCCTGCATGGATTACAGTCAGAATTACCAACAACATTTAGTAGACCAGAATATTCCTGTTTGGAAGAGCTGCAGGTGGAGTCAGTTGGTACTGGCTACAGAGTAAAGGTAGATTTCCCCCTCTCATATTGCACCTTTCAACAGTTGACCTGTTATAGTAACACAGACTCATCTTCATTAACTACTCTGCCATAGGGCTCACCTTATCTCCCAGCAGAGAATGCTGATTTCGTATCAGAAGTGGAGGCAGGGCAAAGAGCAATGGGGAATCAGGACAACCGGCAGAGTGAGAACCTCACAGCAGCACTCAGGGATCCAAGGCATCAAAGCATCTCGGGAATGTACTGAGCATGGCAAGAGATTTTTTTCTTTTTCTTTTCTTTTTTTTTTTTTTTTAATTGTCTTTTCACAGAGGTAGGAAGGACTGCTTTAAAGCAATGTGTTCTGAAAGGGGATGCAAAATGAGAGAAATCAGCAAGAAGCACTGAGAATAAATCTAAAGAAAACTGTATGGAAGACTGACAGAAGCATGGAAAGAAATACATTTACAGCTTCTGGCTCTTCAAAGATCCGTTTCACTTATGAAAAGGCAAAAACATTTTACAAGAGTCTTCAGACAAAGGCTTCAAGTACCTATGAGAAGCAGAGCATGCACAACCTGCACAGTTGGAAAGATTAAAGAGGAGCAGAAGAGACTTTTCAGAAGACAGCCCTGTTCAGTGCCAGAAACATTATCTTGACTGTGAATGGGACTCTTCACCGTTGGAAGTGAGACAGTGATTCACAAAGCAGTGCTGCACCAAAAGGCAACAGGAAAAGTTTTGCCAAGCAAACCTTCTTTTGCTGAGCTCTGCATCATGTGGTCAGCTGAGAGGTGGAGGATCACTTCAGTGGTATTTGTGAACAGACAGAAAAGCAGAACACAGCCTAGAGCATGCAAACCATAATACTGTTCATAGGAACAGAGGGGTAATGCTAGGGTTACACACCAAGTTTCTCTTGGAGAACCTATACCATGGAACAGGGGCTCATGAAGCTAAGAGCAAGCAGGAAGGCTCTCAGGCAGCCATCCATGTAACCTGGGATGAATGCCAAGGATGAATATCCTCTGCAGGTGCAACCCTTTAACTTGTTAAATAACAAGTGAAGGTAAACCCAGAAAAATCTTACCAAGACTATGAAAAAAAAAAAAAAAAGAAGCAGAAAATGCTCTGTGATGGTCCATGAGCTGAAACTCTGGCACATGCAGAACCACATGCACATTTGTAGGGATGAACTGTAGGCTCACAGAAGCATTAGGCATTTTTGATTCCTTTCAGGTAAGTAGTAAATCAGAGCAGACCTAGTACAGAGGCAGCCCTTCAACTTTTACAGAGGAAGGAAGATGATCAGCCTCCAAGACCAGCTGGCCTTTTTTGCCCTGTTAAACAATTCTGGTATGAAACAGCCCCGGGTTGCATCAGCACGTCAGCAAGTACTAGTATCCTGATACTGTGAGAGATACAGGGGTTTTTTTACCTCCCCTCACTAGTTTCTTCCTCCTCAAATGTTTGCTTATCTATTGTTCTAGAGAAGACACAATTATCAGTCCAGCTCATCACCTCTTTCACCAACACCAGCACCACCAGCAAGGAGAGATTTCAGGTGACTTTTGGCCAGAGTCAGAGGGGTGATCCTGAAGCGCGTGGGCCCAGTGGCTATGCAGAGGAGCAGGGTGAAGCCACCCACAGCACTGACCCACAGCAGAGCAATCCTCCCACAAAGGGACTTGTAAAGCTACAGGTGCTCTTCATTAAAACACACCTACCTCATTCCTGTCACTAAGAAGAAATTGCATCAAGAAGTACCACTTTGCAGCAACACCCTTTGGGGAGATACGATGCACTGGATCTGGGTCACCTCTCCCAGCCTTTGAGGGACATCTGTGCTGTGCTGGGCTATGGGAGCGTCCTAAAGCAGGCGTTGACATCTCTTCTCAGCAATGCTTCTTCCAGTGGCTGTGAAATCCTGCTGAGCTGAAGTTGCTCTTCCTTCTGTGAATGAGGTGTGGACATAGTTTACAGCTGTGCAGTGGGTGGAGGAGATGGCCTCACAAAGGCTCCCAGCAGCAGAGCAATCCGGAGGACAGGTCCTGTGGTGCACTGGTTCCCTTGCAATGGTCATGCTCACCATTACCTCTGCCACGTGGAGAAGAGCTGCACAAAGCTATCTCTCTACAAAGGTGTTTATGGGCTGGGATAATCTCTCCTCTGAACAGGAAAGAAGCACATAAAGTGGGTGTACATGAGAAAGGATTCCAGAACATGATAAACTGGTATTCACCACTCAGCAATTACAGCACAGCTCTCCCAGGGCATACACTAATGTCTGTAAGCACATCTTCTATCTCACAGCTGGGGCTGCTAGTAGATGATCACATGCCTCCCAAGGGGCACAGATGGGTGGACATTGACAGGTGGGCATTGGGCAGTCTGGGCCTTTTAGTTTTTAGTGGTTTAGGTGAAGATAAACCACAGGGACATTATAAAAGGTTTCTGTCATGCAAGCCATGTTCATGTCATGCAAGCCATGTTCATGCCAGTTGCAGTAAGCATGGAGGAACTGCCATCATCTTCTGTCTTCAAACGGCTCAAATTCATCCATGTCCCACCAACTATGTCAGCCTTTCTGGGCTTCCAAGGAGCTGGATTAAGGATTACACTTCATAGTGCCTTCCTTAGATGCTGGCAGCCATGAACATACCCAGGGGCGTACACCGCCCTCCACTCTCAGCCGGCACTGGCAGAAGCAGGCTTCTGGCACAGCAGCATCTTGTCACTCCATTCTGCAGCCCCAGAAAAGAAGGATTCACCCTCTGTCCAGGAAGCATCCTCTGGACTGTGATTTCTCATTTTCTCCCAAAGACATCAAGTGACCTCTGGAAATGATGCATTTTAGTGGCATGGTTTTAAGTACCTTATAATAAGCACGAAGCAAACACTGAGTTGGGGGGACAAGTAAACCATCACAGATGAAAAATCCTTGGTGAGCATTCTCACAGGAGGTATTGAAACACTGAGCAAACATAATCTGAGAGACTTCGTAAGATTCAGAATAGCTCTGTGAAGTGTGAAAAGAGGATAAATACATGCTGGAGCTCTCTGTTCACGTCTAGAGTGGGAGAGTGTAGTTTTACAGCCATGTATAGCAACCATAGCACCAGCAGTTAGGCACAGGAAGTTCAGAAGAATACCACAGACATTTTAAATGTGAAGAGATAAGTTAGCTAGTCTGAAAATATTTTACTTTAGTAAGAATGTGAGTGATTTATAGGGATTAACATCTTTTTTAGGGTGCAACAAGTTACAGTGTTCCATCTTTCTCTAGGATGAATGTCCTCAGTCCTTCTGTAGACATTTCACCTGATATTCCAAGAAATCAGCTCAGGTTGATGAGAAATTATCAACCTGAGCTGATTTCTTGGAATATCAGCTCAAGGGAAAACCTTGTAACATGCTGGGTGAGAGGGTAAATGAGAAGCACAATGTCTATCTAGAACTCAGAATCACAATGCTGTTTGCATGCAATTTCTCAGTCATTAATGCAACTTCAGAGGAGATGTCAGAGCTTTAATCACTCTGTGATTAGACATTATTTGTTGCAGTGGTTTCCACTGTGTTTCCTTATAATTCAGTTTAATTATAAATTTGTCTTGCCAGATTCTGGATAATTCAGGCAGACTGTGAGAATTGCTCCTGTGGGAGCTAAACCTGGACATTGTAATACCATATTCCATCCCAAGGTGCTTTTTAAATAAATCAAAACAACCGTTTTCACTCAGGTCTTTGCACCGAAGTGGGAAATGCTTCTTGCCCAGCTGCTGCAAAACTCTGACCCCATTTTTTTTAGAAAGCCTATTGTGACAATAAAATTGCTACATAAGCTTTAAAGGAATGAGTGTCAACCAGCTTGTCATACCACAATATTCATAACACCTTCAGGGAGCAGAACAAACGGTTAGAAGGAAAGTTAGCTGACTCATTTCATGAGTGGCTGGTGTTAGTCGCAGCAGCTTGGAAGTTAACAGATAAAAATGTTATCACAGCCAGCAGCAATAGAGCCCCAACGACAACAGACAGACTTATGTATGAAATAAGTCCAATTAACTGTCTTAGGCATGAGTGCAATTTGGATTTGGTATTAATATTCCAGTAATATACTGGAGAGTGATTGACTGTTGTAGTATGCTTTAGAGGAAACGTCTTGCATTTCCACATCTTCCACTGGAGAATAATTTTATTTAAAGACATACAGAGACTTCAAAGTGCTTCTTCTTTCGGGTAACTAGGCCAAATTTTTTATTCAGTCACACTGGTGTAACTCGAGTTTACAGTAACTCCATTGACTTCATGAGCATAAATAAGCACTGTAACAACTTGCCCAGTGATGCTGTGAACTCTCCACTGCTGGAAATTATTAAGTTCCAAATATTTAGCTTATTTCCTTGTTTTGTTTTGTTGTTTTTTTTTCCTGGGGGGAGGAAAAAAAAATAGATGGTCTAGCTGAAATTAATAAGGCAGCTAGTTTGTGCTGCTTTTGATATCAGAATAGAGGGTTATGTTGCCTCACTTTCGCTTCTTGATCCACAAATGACTGGTCTTTTCCACATGGGAGATTCAGGAGTGCTAAGATGGCATGAGATGGCACAGACAGCCTTAGCTTCCAGCAAGAGCAGCTTGGTGCAGCACGGCTATCTCCATGCAAGACCATTTTAATTGGGAGGGCAGCACATTCCTCCCAGAGACAAACCCATGTTAGGAACCTTTGAACTGACTTAGCTCTAGCTGTCCTGGACTCAAATCTTTATCTCCATACCTGCAAAAAGCTAAAGCATGCAACCTGATACAGCTCATTTGTCACCATCAGAAAACAAAACAAAATGAAACAGCATTTCAGTGTCTTCTTGTAAGTTTCTAGGCAATTACTCACCTGCTTCGTCTGGATTATCAGATGCCAAGAGTTGTTTGTTGATTTGTTACATTTGGCTTCTGTGCAGTAAAATCATGTGTCACCACTTTCAGGGGTAAGCAGGTCTAGCAAATGGTTCAGAAAAGGATAATGTCTTTCCATGGCCTAATTAAAATCAGGGACTGCTGCTGCAAAGGCTGTCTGAATAGAGCCACAGAAACTATTCGAATTAGCAGCTGCTTTATCTGGCCTAATTAGGAGAATCAAAGAAAGGAGAGATGTGTTAACAACGACACTTAATTTTTATTGTAATTACCTGATAGCGGCTGCAGTCATCTGCTCCTGGGCAGGGTCACACCGCCGGGGCAGAAGAGGCACTGTTCTTCCCAGACAGCACTGTTACATCAGACCACAGCAACGGGAGTTTATGTTCAGAACAGAGTAGGTTTGGAGCCAACGGCCCAAGTTAAATGCTTGCAGAGGCCTCTCAAGCCTCTCAGCTTCTCCTTTTCAATATAGAGAGAGCGAAAAAAAGTAGGGGAAATTTGCCGCAGGATTTTGGTTTCTTCCCATGTTTCACATCTTATGCCTGATTCTGCTGCCCCTTGCAGCAGTAACAACTCCTCCCAACTCAAGTACAGGATCGGGGCAACCTCAGACCACACTCAAGTCAGACATGCAGTGTGCTGTTTAAGTGCCCGTGGTCAGAGGCAACCTACAGCCATAACCTTAGAGCTGCTTCCAGACCTGCTGCCACAAGTGACCTCCCGGACCAGCATGTCCCACCCAGATCCATGTCATCTGGGTGGAACGGCTGCTTTTCTTTCTCCAAGCAGCTCTCACCCCACAGCAGGCATCACAGAGAAATAGGCAGAGGGGGCAGGAACCATGTTCCCTTTGCCATCTTGCCCCTAGCTCAGCTGCCTGCCTCTTCCTGCAGCCCCAGTACCCAGCATCCTGGCACATACCTCTGGTGCTGGTTGCCCATAAATTAGTGGGGTTTTTTTTCATCTGGCAAGCATTTAACCCACCTCCATATCTCTGTACTGCTCTACCTCTCCTCATCTTTTTAATAGCCATACTCAGCTCTCATTCAGGTGAGGTATGTAGGAAATCTCAGCATCAACCAAAGTGATAATGGCAAAAATATCAAACAAACAAATAAAACACAATACCAACTCAGGACTTCTGCTCTCTTTTACCAGCTTAACAGTTTTCTTTCCTGAGCAATTGTTTGAGTAGCTTTCTCTGGCTAGGAGGAACTGGGGGAGAAAAAAAAAAAAAAGTTAATAATAATAAAAATTTTAAATGTTATAAGTGACACTCAGTAACACCCTTGATAAAACCACAGATGGAATAGATTTTTCTCTGAGTCACCTTCCCAGTTTCCCCAGCACTGTTACTCTGACTCAGTAAACATTTTCTCTACAAGTGGAGACAGAAAAACTGCTCATCTTGAGTGTCCATTTCAGGATTTGATGTACTCCGGTATGGTTATCAGTGGGGATCCCTGTGACCAAAGCCTCTCATTTCTCCC
Organism: Semnornis frantzii; assembly: GCA_013399775.1. NCBI lineage: Eukaryota > Metazoa > Chordata > Aves > Piciformes > Ramphastidae > Semnornis > Semnornis frantzii. The sequence goes on from VWYK01073115.1 coordinate 54,568, forward strand.
ATTCCACATCCTCATTTCTACTCCTCCTTCCAGCTACAGGCAGTGGAAAGTAAATGCACCTTCTCTCTCCCATCATGATCCAGAGAGGAGGGGAGAAGGTTTTTCCTTTCCTGTTTCCACGTGGTGCAGGGAAGGAGCTCTGATGAGCCTCAGCACTTTCCTCAGGGTCAGACAAGAGGCAAGACTGCAGCAGTCAGCTGCCGGCTCCAGCTGAAGGTGATGCTGCTGGGTTTCAAGGTGCTAGAGATCCTGGATAGGAACAGGTTAGCAACTGAAGAAGACCCTGGGTACAGCTCAGTAGGGATGAAGAATCACACACACCCTGCAGCATGGTTAAAATACTTCAGTGATGATGGTAAGAGAGGTGAAAGCTGCCTGCTTCCTACACTGGCATCTGATTTAAATGTGCATTTGGAGGGTGTGCTGCAGAAGAAGAGACAAGGAACAAGTTATTCCCAGCAGCTGTGGAGAATTGGGAATGAGCCTCGTGTGGTCTTTTCCAGCCTCCAAATAATTGTAGAATCATAGAACTGTTTGGGTTGGAAAAGACCTTTAAGATTATCAAACCCAACCATTATCTAACTCTATCAAATCTGGTGCTAAACCACTACCCTTAGCAGCACATCTGTGTATCTTCTAAACACCTCCAAGGATGGTGATTCAACTGCCTCCCTGGGGAGCCTACTCCAGTGTTTGATAAGCTTGTCAGAGAAGATGTTTCTTCTAATATCCAATCTAAACCTCCCTTTGTGCAACTTGAGGCCACTTCCTCTCATCCTATCACTTGTCACTAGGGAGAAGAGACCAACACTCACCTCACTACAATTACCTGAAAGGAGCTCATAGAGAGCATTGTCTCCCCTGAATCTCCTTTCTCCAAACTAAACCACCCCCGTTCTCTCAGCCACTCCTCACAAGACCTGTTCTCCAGTCCCTTCACCAGTTTCATTGCCCTTCTCTGGACCCACTCCAGCACAATGCCAGTGTTGAGACAGAAACTCAGGTTTCTTTTAAAACTCCATGAAATCCATGCCTTGAGTTGCCATGGGAGCTACATAGCTGAGGCAGTGGATGTGCAGCTGGGTACACCATGGCATGGGGACCAGGCTACTGCAGGCCAGGCATCAGCCCTCCCAAGCCCACTTTGCTTGCTGCCCAGTGCCAAACTGAGACACACACTCTTAAAAAACACAGGGACCATTCTCATACTCTGCCATCTCCTTTCCGTGCAGGAAACGAGCCACCATGTAACCCAGTGCAGGGTGAGGCTTTGGAAAGGCAGCCATTCCCAGTGCCTTGGTTCACAGCAGCAAGATGTCAGGATTGGGTGTTTCAGCTACAGTTTCAGCCAGTCCTATTATCATCATGCTGCAGAAAAACTGCCTTGGGCAGCAGTTACACTCAAACTAAACCCACACGTTACATGGTACAGAGGCACTCACAGTCCATGCAGCCTCAGAGAAGGAGCATCCTCTCCAACAGGTTTCCTTGGTAGAGGCACACCCACAAAATCTCCTCCAACAGGAACTCTATGGCAGGGAGCCCCAGCCTGACATCCCAAATGAGGGTACAGTCTTGTCTTGCACAGGGATTGATGCTGGGAGCAATAATGTTAATAGCAAAGCTCCTGTGGAAGTCAATGAATAGGGGCAGTTCTCCACAGCTGCTGTGTGTGACAACCAGCAGTACTGGGCTTCTGGGCAAGAAGGAGAAGCACAGCAGGCACTTGCCTTTCTTCACCAAACCTTTAGAATTTATTAGATAAGGAAAGAAGCCTTAGTTTCATTATTCACACTCACAATCACCTCCTCAGATTTAGGTCTTTTTTCTGTGGAGGGAGTGGGTAGAAACTGAACAGTCCCCACAGCAGGGAAGCTTGCCAGTTGCTTTCAGGACATCAGCATAATGGTACATTGCAAAAGAGCAGGAAATCTTTTAGGTCTAGGATAATGGGAAGTGAGAAATTAATAGCAGGTGAGACAGCTGACTTCTTAGGAGCACCAGGAAGGCCCTCTCCTTCCCATTGCATTCCAGCAGGACTCACAGCAGTCCCATCAGCCATTGGGGTGCATTGAGTGGCAGCCTTCATCCCCCTCCACCACTCTTAGTAAACCACACTGCTCACAGTGACAGAGGAACCAATTTGATGCAGCCCTGAATTCAGGCAACCAATCTTTCATGTGCCTGGCAGCTGCTTCTGATTTTGGAGCAATTGGAAACTCTAATTTACACCCTCAAGATACCAGCAGTCTGAGTACTGCCACTAAGCATGGCTGCCACACTCAGGCTTCCCTATCTTGTGGCTGTCCTAAAACAGCCTTTTTCCAAAAATTGCAATATTAAGTTGCTTTCAGGAGAGAGGAGAGAAAAACAAACAAACCAACCCAAAACTGTCCATAATCTTATTAGAGCAATGTTTCCCAGGGTCTGAAACTTGATGTTCACAAGGCCTTTTTGAGCAAAACAGCAACTGTGCTGCAACATTCACTTTCAGCTTAACATTGAGCTGAACTTGCAGTATGAATTATATTTTATTTCATTTCCCCCCTTTTTTGTCTTATAGTTTGTGGGCTTATAAATCCAGTTTTATAATTCAGTTTTGCATTTGCTGCTATGTTATGGCTATTGTATCTAATATATGTGTAGAATCATAGCAATGTTTTGGTTGGAAGAGACCTTTAAGATCATCAACTCAAATCATTAACCCAGCACTGCCAAGTCCACCCATAAACCATGTCCCTCAGCTTCACATCTACACATCATTTAAATACCTTCAGGGACACTGACTTTACTACTTCTGCAGGCAGCCTGTTCCAACACTTGGCAATCCTTTTGGTGAAGAAATGTCCCCTAATATCCAAACCTCCCCTGGTGCAACTTGAGGCCATTTCCTCTTGTCCTGTCACTTACTACCTGGGAGGAAAGACCAACACCAACATGGATACAACTTTCCTTTAAGGTAGCTGTAGAGAGCAGTAAAGTCTCCCCTCTCTGTTATACAATGGAATAAGCCCTGATATAAAGGACTGGGATGTTTTCAGGAACAGCTGTTGGTATGTCTCCAGTTCCTTCCTTTCCCTTGGAAAGCACTGAACACTTCCTCAACCAGGGAAGCTTAGGATGAGTTCACAGTAAAGTCTTCTCATGCCCAAAAGGGCCTAAGGTTGATTTCAGGGGGTAATTGCTAGCCTGAGGAACAAGCTCACAGCTTTGCCCTCAAATCCTAGAGGCTGTTTCATTTTCAGCTTTTCCCTTATCCAACATGGCTGCAGCATGCTGAGCACCAGGATTCATTCTCTTTAGCAATCATCTCTAAAGATAGGCTTGTCCCTTATCTTTGAAAACTGCCTAGCTTTGCAGAGCATTCCCTGTCTCAGGCATCCTGGGAGCACATCCTAGCTGCTGGTCTGCACCAATGGCAAGCATGGGGACAGAGTCTGGCTCTTGAATAGGCAAAACCCCTTTGCCAGCAGAAAAATGTAAATGACTCTCCAGAGTGGCTGCCAGTCAAGTTGAGCCCAGTAGCTGCCATGGCACAGAGGGCAGAAAAACACAAGCACTTCCTCAGGAACCTCTTGACCCTAATTGTCATCTCAGCTGTCCTAGGGTGAGAAGGTACATAACACACCAAGGGAAGAGAGCATTCACATTTCCATCTCTAGCTGAACTGCACAATGCAAATGCTGGAAAGTGCCAGGGATCCTCTCAAGCAAATTTAGGTGGGTAAACACTTATCCATGAGGAAAATGGGGTGCTGTTTTTCCCTCCTGGCTGTGGGGCAGGCCTGGGAATGGGGCTGAACATCACAGTGGCCTTGCTCTCCCTGCCTGCCTCCCCACTTCCCCAGTGAAACCTCAAACATGGCTATTTCTATCACTACTGACAAATATCATCGCCTTTTGCTCTCTCCCCTCCCTCACAGGTGACAGGGTGCAGAGCTAGGGACCATAAATGAATCATCACTCTGCAGCTACCGTGGCTTTCAAGCATGATGGTAGGAGCAGTGCCACCCACATCAGGTCAGCACTGTGGGGCAGGGGGACCACAGCCCCAGCTCCAAGGAGAGGGATCTGAATTTGATTTGGCTTGTGTAGGGAAAATGAGCAAGTGAGATGAGAGGCAAAGCTGGCACATCCCTATGACTGCTGGCCACACTGCCTCTTTCCTTCCCACAGCCACAGAAGCTGGGAGTTGGTAACCCAGGGGAACCTCTGGTAGCCCAGTGATGCCCAGAACAGAGTAGTCCCAGGAAAGGCTGGGCAGCACAGTGGCATGGAAAAGCCCAGCCTGGTTAGGGAAGCAAGACCAAGGCTTGGGTCAGCATTTCCATTATCACTGCCCACTGCTTCAGAGAATCTTCTTCCACAGAAAAACTCCTCTGTTGCTGACATCCCTCTGAACTCACCTCAAATGGCATTAAAAACTTTCTCTGATAGGCAAGAGTGCTATGCAAAAGAGCTAAAAGGCAAAGGGGAACTCCCTTGGGTTGGACACTATGTCCTGGTTTCTTTGCAGGGTCACAGCTCATTGCTCAACATTGCAAGACACTTTTTGTATGCAAAGGAACAAAGCAAGCTTTAGCTTCTCCGAATGACTTGACCCAGTCACCCTCAGATCCTTCATGCCACCCAGGCTGGCCCTTCTATTTTTTTTTTCTCCAGGCTTCCAGCTTTTCTTTGAGTAAAACATAGAGCACTTCAGTGCACAAGTGCAAGACTGCATATTACCCACATGCAACTCCTCCCCACGGGAGTAAGGACACTATGATGTGAACAAAGCATTGCCCTTTTTGCCCAGAGCTCTGCTCCCATTTCGGGGTGTTGCTCACAACCCACCCCAGACGCCAGTGCTGCAATGTTGCTCCTCCACAGGCAATGCATTCCAGAGCACAATCAAACCTATTGTGCAGCTCCAGAGCAGTTTTTGCTTTAATCTGCCGGGGAAAACAGTACAAGGATTTTATATCTAATCCAATAAATCTACACTGACATCTTGTGGAGATCATGAGACCAGAATGCCACAGCCACTCGGCGGGGTGGGATTTACACCTGCACTGTGTGTCCCCCTGGACACCATCACGGCAGCAGTGAGACTTCCCGAAGCATCTGCAGGTGTGTCCACAGTGAAAACCAGGCCCTGCGATCTCAGAAGTCATCCTTCTCCATCTGCAAACATCGTTAAGTGATCTTCACAAAATTAAATAAAACAAAACTATTTACTTAAAGCTAAATAGCTTCCTCACTGGAAGCAATACAAAGGCCCCTCTTGCATAAAAGCTGCAGTGTTTCAGGCTTCTCCAAACATGCGTTTCTGAGGAGCTATTTTCAAACCGTAATTTCATTATCTCTGTATGCACTGAAAGAAAATGGGCCTGAGTAGCACTCCAGGACTCCTTTAATGCTCTGATTTATCTAAAATTACATGGTTTAAGCAAAAAACTCCCTGCAGTTTCGGAACACGCACAAGATTTTCCTCCCTATTTGCACCATTCATTTTAGCCCCACTGCCATCTTTCTCCCAGTGCTCAGGTAAGTGCTCAAAGAGCATAGCTTCTGTGTTGGGCAGAGGCTCCATCAATGCTGTGACGTGATTGCTTGGTAGAGGTTAACATCAAGAGCTGAAATCCCAGCACAGATAGTCTTGTAGTCAAACCGTATAATCATTCCTCCAGCTTCTTCCCAGTACCATACTGTGGAGCAAACACATTTGCCCCATAGCAGGGGAAGAAGTGCTTCATCCAGTTTGATTTCTAGCAAACCATTCATGTCAAACAACCCTGAGAAGACAGAGGGTTCCATCATATGTAAGAGAAAAAGATGTAGGCTGGATTACAAACCAAAGGGCTGCAGTTGTTTCATCATTCTGATTGTAAAATAATACACTTCATCTAACCTAAACCTCCCCTCTTTTAGTTTAAAATCATTATTTCTTGTCCAGAAACTGCTAAAAACATTGTCACTATCTTCCTCACAGGCCCTCTTACCTGCTGTAAGGTCTCCCCGGAGCTGCTGCCTTCTCTGGGCTTAACAGCCACAGCTCTCTCAGCTTTTCTTCATAGAAGAGGTGTTTCATCCTTATGATCAACATTCCCTGGATCCACTCCAATAGGTTCATATACTTCTCATTCTGAGGACCCCCATATCTGGACACCATACTCCAGGTGTGGACTCACTACACCAGAACTCTGGACACCATAATCTAGGTGTGGACTCACTAGACCAGAACTGAGGACAGAATCACTTCCCTTGACATGCTGGCCACACTTCTTTTGATGAACCCAAGGATACAGTTGGTCTTCTGGCCTATGGGTGGACACCGCTGGTTTATCTTGAGCGTTTCAACCACCAGTAATTCCAAGCCCTTCTCCACATGGCTGCTTTCCCTACATCCTCTAGTTTGTACTGATACTAAGAATGGCCCTGACCAGGTGGGGGACCTTGCACTTGGCTTGTTGGACTTCACTGAGCCCCTCTGTTTTAACAGAATAAATTATTCATGGGTTTTTCACCCTGCTTGCTCCTATCCCTCCCTTTGGGCAAGGTACCACACCTGAGAAGTCTGGGGTTTTGCAACCTAATTTCTGACCTGTTTGGTTACAGGGAAGACATAGAACTAGGCTCAAATCAGCTTGTGAGCAAGTGTTTTGGATTTAATTTAACTTCAATGATTAGTTTGGCCATTGACCAGGGTGAGATCAGCCCTCAGGAAGCAGAAATAAAGAAGTAACGAGAGCAGAGATAGGCCCTTCACTCTTCTGTGATTCTCACTCTTCTCAGGACAGCATTGACTGCCCCAATCCCAAAAAGCCAGACAACTTCCTAACATGTGTCATGGAGGTACAGAACCACCAGCACATTAACAGGACCTCTGCTTCATACATAAGGAAGGAAATTTAACACTGCAGAACATAAATGCTATTTTGCCTTGGACAGAATACAATGCTCAGCCCATTAAGTTACACACAGTACTACATAACCAGTTACAAGAGGAGGAAAAACAACCAGCATGAGAAAAGCCCAAATGACTCCTGCATGAGAATCAATAGTTGCAGCACTGGCTCTTCTCTGAACAATGGCAGATACCCTTTTACCCTTTAGGCTGCAAAAGAGAAGAGGTGATTTTTATGTGACTAATCTGTAAGCAACACTTTAAATTCCTGCAAGTCTTCCTCTGGGACTGCCAAGAGGTACACAGCCCAAAAAACCCAACACACTTAAAAGCCCTTCCACTTGGGCTCTCTTAACATGCCTTGAGGAGTCCCATAAGCATCTATATGTATGTGCAGCTAGGTCTGATTATTCAAATCCTGTTGCCTAGTATTAACTCTCAAATCTATATTTAAGCACCTAAGTAGGAATTACTACAGCTTTCCAAAGATCCTAAGCACCAAGAGCTCTTCTTAAGAGCTTGCCCAAGTAGTGACCTCCTAATCAATCTGTTTAAACAATAACATTCACCAAGCTCCCTGTGCTGTGAAATTCAGTACTTCCACACACAGCTAATGCTCCCAAACCCCTTCTAGTAAGAGCCAAGCTTGTAAGCATTCTTTCAGATCAACACCCAGGTTAGCTGCAGACGCACAAGAGGAGCTAAAGTCACTGTGCTTCAAATACAGCAGAACACAGACTGTGCATCACAGTGTGGATGGCAGGAATTTGAGACAAATGTTCATTTCTGATCCCTCAACATGAGGAAAAAATTCTTTACTGTATGGGTGGATGCAGCACTGGAACAGGCTGCCCGGAGGGATTGTGGAGTCACCTTCTCTAGAGGCTTTCAAGACCCACCTGGATGCGCTCCTGTGCGACCTGACCCTGCCTTGGCAGGGGGACTGGACTCGATCTTCAGAAGTCCTTTCTAATCTCTACCATTCTATGCTTCTATAAAATAAAAGGTACCTGTGTGCTGAATCAAAATTTAAAACTGTCCAAGTACTAGGAGAGAGCTTGATCTAACTCTCTCTGTCCATTCCAAAGTCAGGAAGCCTCTGAAAATTTCTGCAGAACTTGAACCTTGCTGTTCTTATAGTTAGAATCAAAAACCTGCTTTATATTTATAGAGCCTGATTCTTGCCCTTTGCCAGTCAGGCACATTCATGTCCCACAGGTAAGCAGAACACAAGAGCAATACTCATAGGAAAAAAAGCCAACACTTTATTTTTCATTCACTTTATGTGACTCTGCTTTAAAAAATTAGTTTTCTGCATGAAGCCAGTGTTTTATCCTCATTCTGTTATTTTTCCTTCCTGCTTGAGGACAAAGGCAGAAGCATGTTTATAGGGCAAATAGCTGCTAGATTGGTTGAAGACAATAAAATGAGAAAGAACGCAATAAGTGAACCTGGAAATGTTCTGGCAAGGTAAGTTATGAGACATTATCCAGAACTCTGAGTGACCAAGTAATTTCAGATGAAAATTTAACAAAAGACAATAAGTAAAATATATTGCAACTGCTTAGCAGACATGAAATACCATACACATTTAATTAGAATAATCTAAAAAATATTATTTCACCAGCATTGGAGGACCAGAGAACAGCAGTTGCACTGTACAACAGCAGTCTTTAGGCAATGACTCTTATTGCCAGCAAGTCCTCTTTCAAGCCCTGCAGATCACAGGATCATAGCATGTTAGGTGTTGGAAGGGACCTGCAGAGATCATTGTAGTCCAGCCTCCCTGCCAGAGCAGGACCATAATCTAGTGCAGGTTACAAAGGAAGGCATCCAGACAGGTCTTAAAAGTCTCCAGAGAAGGAGGCTCCACAACTTCTCTGGGGAGCCTGCTCCAGTGCTCTGGGACACTTTGAGTAAAGAAGTTCTTCCTCATGTCAAAGTGGAACTTCCTGTGCTGTAGTTCACATCCATTGCCCTTGTCCTATCACAAGGCACAAGTGAGAAGAGTTTGCCTCTCCCTCTTGACCCCCAACCCTCGCATATTTGTAAATATTGATTAGATTTGCAAACATATATGAATTTAATCAGTGTTTACAAATATATTTGTAAACATTGATTAGATTCAGGTATTTGTAAACATTGATTAGATTTACGAACATATATTTGTAAACACTGATTAGATTCCCTCTTTCTTCACCAGGCCAAAATGCCCCAGGGCACTCAGCCTCTCCTCACAGGGCAGTACTCCAGCCCCTTAATCACCTTCATTGCCCTCTATCAGACTCTGAGTAGATCCTTGTCCTTCTTGACCTGGGGATCCCAATGCAGGAAATAAGGTCCAAGCTCCTAATACTGTAGTAATCATAAACCCACTTGCTCTAATGAAGCAGAACTTTATGGATTATGTCTTCCAGCCTTCCAGTATCTGGAGGGAGCCTACAGGAAGGCTGGGGAGGGACTATTGACAAGGTCTTGTAATGACAGGCCAAGGGGCAATGGGTTTAAACTGGCAGGGAAGATTTAGACTGGATGTTAGGAGGAAGTTCTTTCCAGTGAGGGTGGTGAGGCACTGGAACAGGTTGCCCAGGGAGGTTGTGGCTGCTCCCTCGCTGGAGGGGTTCAAGGCCAGGTTGGAGGAGGCCTCGAGTGACCTATACTAGTGGGAGGTGTCCCTGCCTGTGGCAGGGGGTTGGAACTAGATGATCCCTGAGGTCCCTTCCAACCTTACCATTCTATGATTCTGTGTGACCACCAAACCCATTTTTAAACAACAAATACTGATGGGAAGCTGGTCAAAAGCTTCAGAATGGATGTGTAGATGGTAGGAGAGGCTTCCCATATTACTTTATGTTACTCACCAGAATTATGCTGTACATGCATCTCTGGAATACAAAAGCCTTTCATGGAGCAGACAAACTAACAAACATTCAATTCAAATAACTTGGTCATTACTAATTTTTTTTTTTTAATGAACCAATAATCAATGAAAGGAGGATAGGAAGGATTAATACCATACAGATAGGAGTGCATTTAATGAATGAGCAAAATGAGCTATTTTACTAACAGCTTTTCAATATCAGAGCTGTATCAGGAGTTTTTGAAAAATTAAAGCATTGTAACTTTTCCAGAAGGAGAAAGATGATCAAACCTGGCAAGACACACACCAGGTGTGAAGGGTGTAGGAAGCGGAATTATAGCTAGTGTTTTGTACATTATTTTCAAATTTTAAAGACAACAATTCTGATAAACTAAGTTTTAAATGCATAGTCTACTAAAGCATGACTTGTCACTTCTTTTGTTGTCACAAAACATCCACATATACACAGACACACACACATGGAACTAAGACCTTTCAGTTTATTATTTAAAAAACAACTTCCAGGTCACTTGATGCATTGATAGTACTTCCATTAGAACAAATCATCGATTTTGACACAATGATGTTTCATTTCAAGGTTAAGCACTTTCCCAAGTCTCAAATCTCTTGAAGAAATTCCTTCTTTTCCTCAAAATAATTCTGAAACCACTCAATATGTTCAATCTTCTGTTTAACACTGAGGTATGGGTTTTTTGAAAGCCCACAGATGACTAGTTCCATGAAGTGGCGAATAGGTCCTTTCTTGGGGAAGTTTTCAAGGTGTTTCTCCAGAAAGATATGCTCATGAAATTCAGCATCCTCCTCCATCCCTGACAGAGTGAACAAAAAAGGGACAAAGTTATTATCATACTGTAACAGTGAATCTAACTAAGTAAAAAAAAGGACACAATTTGCAAATAATCTTTAATTAGTACAATTACTGGTCTGTGTCTTCTAATTCTTTTGCACAGTTATGTCAATCACACAGGAGAGGAAGGAACTGAAGCATTTTAAGATACTAATTTCTCCCTCCACACAAAAAATGTCAGCACATATCATACTCCTGTCTACCACGTGACTTCCATTTTGTGGTCTCATTTAGAAGAGTATTTAGTAGTTAAATTAACTCACTGTCTAGTAATCTCACTGAAAGCTGACATCAGTGTGGGAGCAAGATGAATAATTAGAAAAATAAAGCAATTTTCCTGCTAAAAACCTGTTTGTTCAATAGGTGAAAATTTTGATTCATTGTAGGTAGCATCTTTTAGATTGGGGGCACTTCTTAATAACCTTTCTAAGAAAACACTGATTGCCTAAATTCAGCAAAGGATTAAAGAATACAAGCTAGTCTTGAACAAATGAGCCAACCTCATTAAGTATCTGACACTGAACAGCTAACACACACTTGCATGTTCACTCCCACGTCACAGACCTAACATTCTATTGCTATCAAATGGGCCCAGAAAATTGTTTTTCAAACACTTTCTGAATTTGCGTGTGTATGTTGATGTAGAAATGTCACATATCTCATCAGCTGCTCTATTTGAGTTGTAACCAGCACAAGAGATGATGCATTTAAAAGCATCCACAGGAACAGGGATTATTGCAGATCTCTAATCAAGCAGAGTTCAGCTCCTACAGTAAATTTTTGTTCTCTGTCTTATGGAGTTCCTACATGCAGAAAAATAGGCTGCTTTTTGCCAAATTCTGAGATAAAAATCCAAGACAAACTGGGATTTGCAACTGGAAGATTTTTCTTGTTAGGAATACATGAACATTTTTATTTGCTAGATATTTGTAAATGACACTGGCACCTTTAAAACTCTGTTATTAGAGAAAAATTACTGCATAGGAACATTTCTAGATAACAAAAAATGCAAGGTCTACATCATAGACCTAAATGTAGTTGTTTCTCTGTACTATCTGGGATACAATACATGATTTGACAACATTAAATCAGAAGTATTCAAATGAAGGTAATTTGAGACACATCTGTCCTAGGCTTCCTCCTGTGTTAAAAGCTTCTACAGTTTCAGAAGAAATTATGCACATCTGTGGGATGGAGAAGTCTCTCAGCTTGTATATGTTGTTTGCATTATTTCTTTCCTGTTTTGAACTTTAGTTCTAAAATATCTGCAATATAGAATCATAGAATTATCAGGGCTGGAAGGGGCCTCAATGATCATCTAGCTCCAACCCCCCCTGCCATGGGCAGGGACACCTCACACTACATCAGGTTGCTCAGAGCCCCAGCCTGGCCTTAAAGACCTTCAGGGAGGTCTAAGGAGCTGTGAAATACCTCTATTTTTCTCAGAAATCATCAGTACCAGCTACATGACACATTCCTCTCCCTTGTCCTTGACAAAGAAAACACATTTCCTTCTTCAAATGCTCTTTTTCCTTTATGTTAAAAATTAATGAAACAGCCTTCAAAGTTGTATTTCTGCTACACTTGGAAACCTATGGCTTACAGAAGCACAGAGATGATCCTTTTATCATCCCACCTACACCAACCTGCCCCCACCAAAGAAGGTGGAATCTCACTGCAGCTGGATGTGGCTGGATGCTCTTGCAAGCTAACATCCTTTCCAGATTTACATACCTTTGCTGGTCACAATAATCCAAGAGAACTAAAACCAACAAACCCATTCAGAAGTATCTGAATGATGCTGACAGTACACTTTGGAGGCTCTTCTTTTGGGAACAAATAAAAGGTTTCAGGAGAAATTATGTTTAATTAATAATTTCACTAATTTTAATCTCTAAACCAAAATAAGTTAAATCATTTATAGTCTCACAAAAATGGAGGTCAGAAGGAAATAGGACATCCTGCATTTTGATCTCCCATTTGTCAAAGACACAATACATGGTTTGGGAATGAAGTTGAAACACCTCACTTAGATCATGTTATTTCAGTCCTCAAAAAAAGTGAAATGTGCATCACAAAATGAGACCACAATTGCCCAAAGCATCAGAGGTGGAGACTTCTGGTGGGAACTGATTAGATGTAACATGCTTGCATGACTCCCCCCTACTTTTCTCCCCAGCAAAAGGTAACTCTTGATGCATGGGCAAAACATGCCTGTCCCTCAGTCTCTCTTACACTGTCCAGAAACCTCACCTGAAAAAAAACATGCATGTTGGGAGTCTGAAGTATAAGATTTTCTTTATCAATCTCAAAGCAAGAAGTCACTTGCTCCCCATATCCCACTCTACATACTAGAAGACAGTAAGCCTGGGCAACTTCTCCATCAAAAGCACTAGCCCTTCCAAGAACAACCAACCTTGTCCTGAAAATGACATCTCAAATGCAGATGTCTATCCTTATAGAGAGTGTTGCTGACAGGCTATAAAGATGACCAAGTATCTTGATGTAGTGAAAGATGTCCTTGCCCATGACTGGGGGTTTGGACTAGACAATCTTCACAAGTCCCTTCCAGCACAAACCATTCTATGATTCTGGGATTTTTAAAATGAGATAAATCATACTGTTAGAGTAGGACCCTAGAATAGATCTAGAATTTATAAAGCAAACCTCTCCTAAAGTGTTCTGGAATGTTTGCCACCTCTTCTTGCCAAACTGATCGAATGTTTCTCTGCTCACAACAGCATCTCAGCAAAACAGCCTGAAAAGGACCTGGTGAGCTTTTGTCAAGAAAAGTCATTAGGTCCTTTAGGAATTAATTTTCTGAGACTTCTATTAAGCCTGTAATTTCTGTCCTTACAACCTCTGGCCCAAGAGAAGCATTTGCTCCTCAAAATGAGGTGTTAAACAAACCAGCACCAATAATGCGCAATGTTGTTTCTAATGACTGCATTCCACAGGATAAAGGACTTCAGTCCTTTATCAAAGCACAAATGCACAGAAACAATTTTTAAAAGGGGCAAGTATCAATGGAGTTTATTGCTACGAGTCTTGGAGCAGAAGCAAAGCTACCAGAAGAGGAAAGCAGAAAGGAGGAGCAGAGCAAATGATGTCATGCAAGCCATACTAACGGTTTGCTAATCTAGTAAAAATTAATCAGAGGGCAGAGAGATGGCGAGTGACTTGAGCTGCATCAGATAAAGGAAAGGGCAGGCAGGAGCAGAAAACAGGACAGTAGAGCAAGGGTGGGGCTACTGGCCACTGCATCCAGCCAGTACATCTAAGCCACAGCTTCAGCTGTTTTAAAAATCATGACCTTGCCCTGATGCCTCAAAGCACAGCAGAGTGCCATGGTAAACCACTCTAAAGAGAATATCAGAGATTCTCTAGAACCAAGAAAAACACTTGTAAGCTGTCTCCTTTCCTTTTTCTGTTTCACTTAAAACTTTAAGGCTTTCATAATGCTAGAAGTTGAGTATATGTGCTTCCTCACTAGAAAATGTCATTACACTTCTGTTTTAACATCATGTGCTTGTGGCATGAAAGACAAATCAGAGTTCTTGACACAGGGCAAACTGAGGTAGTATTCTCCTATTGAGGGAGATAACTGTTACAAAATTTCAAAATTAACAGCAGGAAGGGACACCTTTCTTTTGCAGAGCTACTGGATAATTCCAGAGTGTGCTGATATAATTGGAACGAGGTTCTCAAGCTTTTAACTGTGCTTTGACATACCTGACCTGATTAACAGCCTGTGGCTGGCAGTTTGATAGGATGGCATTTTCTGACTTGATTATTTCAACCTTAGAGGTGATAGATTTTGGAACACTTCATTGGAATTTTCCACATGGCTTGTCTTTGTGAGCAAATCAATAAAGATTCTTGTTTAAGTATATGTAAAGACTCTTTGTCCATTTGCTACTCCATCTCAGACAGCACAGTTCCGGATGCACTGCAGCAACAGAAAAACCACTGGCTGCCAAAGGTGCCTGGGGTGCCTGGGTCCACTTATGGCCCCAGACAGCAGGGTTCCAGCCACATTACAACAACAGAAAAACCATTGGCCACAGTGGTTTTAAGCTTGCAAAAACATGACTAGAGCATACTCAGATTTCTACGTGATGGAACAGATCAATTCTGGCAGCAGTGATTCAATTCTGTGAAGAAACTGCCAAAATAGGATGAGAATAAACATTAAGAAACAATGAACCACATTATGCAATTTGCAGCTCAGTATCAGACAGATTTTCAAAGACTCTCTGCTTCAGATGCTAACCTGCTTTGCTTTCAGCGGCAGAATCATACTAAAATAGTCCTGTCTGATGTGTTTAAAGTCTTTAAAAAGGAAAAGAAAACCACACAGCCAAGCTCTCCCTGAAGTTATGAGGTCCCCTTTCCTAAAGCGCACACTTGTTTTGTGTAGTTGCTCTTTCCTTCCTTAACATTTGCTCTCTCTGTTTGGCTTAACTTTACACAGAGCTGCCTTTTTTTTATTAATGCCAATCAAAAAGCCTGCACAAAGATGTCTAGTTAAGATAGATGCCCAGAGTGAGTGAATATTGTGACTACTTATTCTTATGAAGTGGATAGAGCACGGAAAGCAGACAACTGTTTAGCACTCAGCTGATGCAGATATGGAATTGGCAGATACCAGATTCTGATCTGGCTAGCCACTTGGTCTGACATCCACACCAAAGAACAGAATCAGCCTTGTAAAATGCACACTTTTAACATTCCCCATCCTCTGCTAGAAGCTTTCTTAAAGAAGTTGCATAGTAAAAGTTATTATGTAATAGACCTGAATGGCCTTTTGGTGTTGAAAGCATCGTGGGAGAGGGAGGGAGAGTGAGTGAGCCTTCTTGTCAACAGCCAGTCCTCAGATCAGCCAAAGCACCTGGAGGACTACACCTGAACAGTGCCAGAATGAGTTCATCTCAAGCACCTCTGATTTGGGACAGTTGGAAAGTTGTATTTGTTTACTATCAAATGCATGACTCATCGCTGAGTCATAGAATCATTTTGGTTGCTCCTGTTATTTTAATCAGATGAAAACAAAGGCTGCATAAAATAGCCCAGTCACTGGTTAGGGCTGTTGACTCCCAGTTCCTCTGAACACTATGTTAAAACAGTCAAGTCATAACATGCTCTTAATTCTCGATAAAAGATAAATACAGACAGATAATAAAGTTAACAGTGCACCTACCAGCTTCATTGTCAATTGGGAACTCCCACAGTATTCCTTCTTTTGTCCACTGGATCATCTCCTCAAAACCATTTCGGGGGGGCCGTGCAGTTACTGCTGCAACCTCCTTTGCAAATTCCAGATCCCAAATTGTTGGTGGAGATACTGAAAAAGAAGTTTTGTAAACATCCATCAGCATGCTGAAGAATTCTTACTAGCTAAAACAAAATCCTTTAACATTAACCTTTACAGAGTACTTTCGGCTGCATGAAATTTTCTGCCCTAGATGTCAGCATTACCTTTCTCAAATGTGAATTGTCTGTCAAAATCAAAGTTCATTGAATTCTCAAATGCCTGATGAAAGTGTATTCTCAACTCCTAGGAGACAATATATTATTAAGCCTTTCACACAAAGCAGGAATTTAATTTTGCTGCAACCTTTTTTTTTTCCTTTCTCTCTTCACAAACTGTACATACAAAAAACTCTGAAGTAGACTGACACACTCTGCTAAAGGCATCTTACTTACAGGAGTTTTCAAGTACTTCACAACTATATTCTCTCTCAGGGAGACAACTCGATCTATATTGATGGCAATTCCTTCCCCAACACTCCTAAGTCTCCCAGTTTTGTGTCTCCTGGGCTTGAGAAATGCTGATTTCCCATCCTTCTCCTGAAGTCAAACAGTCTCTTTAGGGATCCATCTTTCCTGATGATTTTGTTTTGTTTTGTTTTTAAATGGAAGTGTACACATATGGCAGCAGAGTTACTCTGAAGGAGTTCCTGCCCCTCCACCCAGGAGAACTGGTCATGAGCCCAGACTGAACCGCATCACTGAAGTGAAGGGAACAAGCTGTTACCACAGGACAGGGAGGAACCGCTGGGAGTGCCTTGAGCTGCTGTCTCATGATCTGGCCCAAGTCGTGCTCCCCTTTGCTTTCTTGACTCTCCCTGTTACCGATTCGCCCTAAACTCCTTGCAACAGAGATCTTGATGTGAATTCAAATGTTACAGTCCATTTCAAGTGGATCATGGCCAATCAGCTATTACTTGACTACTCACAAGTGAAGTATTTGAAATTAAGATAGAATTTATTCTTTGGCTCAGTAGCTTGCATCTTAACTGAATTAAAAATAAAAAAATCTCCCCCCTCCTTTAAGAAAAAGAGCAAACAGTATTTTTACATACTGACAAGTGCTTCCATTTTTTGTCTTAAATCAGAAGATATTTTTTCAAATTGTTTCTAATTCAGCAGAGCAACTTTCAGAACCATATTCCCTATTTGCTTACTTTGATTTGAGTGCTGTAGGCAGGAATAAAATATAGATAAAAGACAACATGAAACATCATACTGGAATGAAATTATTTTATCAGAGCATTATCAGATATTATTTAAGATGTGGACGAAGTCTAATGGAAGAAAGCAGAAATTAATCTTTTCAAGCTTACATTTAAAGGTGATAAACATTATATTTTCACCTCTGTGAATCAGAAAATACTACTGGTATTTTACATTCACAGTTATTGATATTTTATGTTAACAGCTATTAATTTTTTTTTCAGGACACCAATTTACTTCCCAGTGAAGAATCAGGTTTCCAAAATAAATATTCAATATACAAAACAACTTATTTGTCTCACACAAATAATATTTTAAGTTATCTCCACTAATACGAGCCACAAAGTGAAAGCAAATGAATCACAGTATAAAGTATCACACTGGTACTTCACAAGATTAATGTGACTTTTTCTCTCGGGTGACTACCACACACAATTGTGCCTGCAGTGTGCTCATACAAAACCAAAAGGTTACATTCTCACTATGTTTCTATTCTCGCTAGAGGGCAGGGATGCCATCCAGAAGGACCTGGACAGGCTGGAGAGGTGGGCCCGAGCCAACCTAATGACATTCAACAAGGCCAAGTGTAAGGCCCTGCACCTGGGTAGGCACAATCCCAAGCACAAATCCAGGCTGGGTGCTGAATGGCTGGAGAGCAGCCCTGAGGAAAAGGACCTGGGGGTCTGGGGTGATGAAAAGCTCAACATGAGCCTGCAGCGTGAGTGCAGCCCAGACAGCAACTGAGTGCTGGGCTGCATCAAGAGCAGTGTGGGCAGCAGGGTAAGGGAGGGGATTCTGCCCCTTTGCTCTGCTCTTGTCAGACCCCATCTGGAGTACTGTGTGCAGTTCTGGAGCCCCCAGCACAGGAAGGACATGGAAGTGTTGGAGCAGGTCCAGAGGAGGGCCATGAAGACGCTCAGAGGGCTGCAGCAGCTCTGCTATGAGGACAGGCTACAAGAGTTGAGGCTCTTCAGCCTGGAGAAGAGAAGGCTTTAAGGAGACCTTATAGTACCCTTCCAGTATCTGAAGGGGGCCTACAGGAAGGCTGGGGAAGGACTGCTTACAAGGTCTTGTAATGACAGGACAAGAGGCAATGAGTTTAAACTGGCAGAGAGGAGATTTAGACTGGATGTTAGGAGGAAGTTCTTTCCAGTGAGGGTGGTGAGACACTGGAACAGGTTGCCCAGGGAGGTTGTGTCTGCTCCCTCTCTGGGGGTGTTCAAGGCCAGGTTGGATGAGGCCTTGAGTGAGCTGTACTAGTGGGAGGTGTCCATGCCTATGGCAGGGGGTTGGAACTAGATGATCTTTGAGGTCCTTTCCAACCTTACCATTCTGTGATTCTATAATATAGATATAAGGGGAAATGTTTTAAAATGAGTGGTGAAACACTGGAACAGGTTGCCCAGAAGGTGGTAAAAGCCCCATCCCTGGCAACACTCAAGGTCAGGTTGGATGGGACTCTGAGCAACATGATCTAGTTACAGATGTCCCTGCTTGTTGCCAGAGGGTCGGACTAGATGAGTGTCAAAGGTTCTTTCCAATTCAAACCATTCTGTGATTCTGAGCACACAAGAAAAGTTTCCCAGTAGGTAAAGCAAGGTATTGTTTGTCAGCCACTTCGAGGGTGTTTCAAACTATAAACTCATGAAAGAAGAGAAGGCCAAAAAGCAATTAATGTGTGGTCTTAGTTACTTTCTACCATGCTTTTGCTTAGCCACCTGAACAGCACACTTGTTTCCCTGGAATCACAACCTTGTGGGTTTTTGCCATTAAGGGAATGCAGCAAGTTTGCTACTTGACCAAATAAGCTACTTTGAGCCAACACACTCATTCTCCAGGCTGTTTTACACTCACAGAAGAAACACTGGCCTTAGTGACAAAAAGCCAGCTTTACCCTTCAAATGCAGTAACAGAGTGTCCTATTGATCTCTTACACTGCATGGAAGCTCTGCTTATTAAAATGAGAGTTGTATTATTATTTTTTTTCAGAAGCCTGAAAGCAGGAAGTTAACAGGTCATGTCTCCTTACACACAAGTGACTCTTTTTAATATTCTAAACCTTCAGATCTTGGCTTCACTGGGTTTTTCATTACTGAATTTCCACTAACCTGTTTCCAGTGCTGCTTTTTCTGAAGAAGTCTTCGTGAATATATTAAGCCTCCTTCCTACTTTGAGACTTCTATAAACAAAAAAGGAAAAATGATATTTAGTATTTCACAACACTTCACAAGACTGCCAGACAACAAATTTAAAAGCACAAAATATTCTCATGAACTAACAAGTCTCCAGAGGAAAAAAAAGAGATAGTGACTCTCACTAAATCTTCAGGCTTTTAACCAGAGAAGGTGTTTATGACTTTATTATTTGTCTGTAACAGAGCTTCCTAAAACATTTCCATGTGAAAGAATGAGCATAAATCAAACATTATATTTGCAGTCATTTTTTACTGAACTATTCTGGAATCTGAACAAAACTAAACAGTATCAAATCGCAGTACTCAAGCACTTTTACAAAGTTGCAACTAAAAAGTGAATCTGGTGATTTGGTGTTTTTTTCCCCCCTGTAAAAATATTGCACAATTCAGGAAGAGAAAAAGCAACATCTAAATCAAACAATTCCTGCTTTATGACATAAATAGCCTTTTTGGAAGATTACATAGCCACCTTCTCTGCCATATGGCAAACACTCAAAGTATATCTTTATGCTGTATTTTAAATAGCATTACCACAATGCTCTCTCTTCTGAATATAAAAATATTTCATTTTGACCATCTATTTTTAATCATATTTATCTTTAGCATAAGCCTACACTAAAAAATAAAATATTTTTAAAAAATAGTCCAAGAGTTCAACAAGTAATCAAAATACTTTTTCTAATAAGTGGAAACAAAGGAAAAACAATGCTTTTACTGTAGAACACACTGAACTTTAGAACAAAAGATTCTTTTAATCATACAATCTTCCAGGTTTCCACTGAAATTCAAGTAGTTCCTACTTTATGTTATTACTTACCCACTGTTACCCTGGCAACACTTGCCCTTCCTGACCTTAAAATTTCACCTCTGGATTTACTGACAATTTCGGATGGCCACAACTACTTCTACAAACCTACTCTTGTCATATCACATTTTACTGATGTAACTACCCTGGATTCATTTCAGCACAGAGCAAACTAATTACAAAGCCCTGAAAGAATGCAGATTTAGGAGTGTATTTTCCTGTCTGTGTGTAACTCCTAATCACTGGCCAAAGATACAAGCATCACTTGGAAGAACAACTATTTTAAAATGACCTGTTCAAATCACTATAAAGCAACCTCCCTCATTTCATTGAAATTGAATTCAATTTAAACTTAGATATTCTTCCTAACTCATTCTTTTCATACTATATTAACCCATTCTTTTTGTATTATCAATAGATAAATACACCCCTTAGATCTTTAGGCATGCAAAAGGAAACTTAAGACCGAAACTGCAGATGATTTGCTCACTATAGGTATTTCAGAAACTATTTTGAGGTACTGCTCCTGAAGTGACATACCAAGTAGAACTTCGCACACAGAGGGCAAGAAAGCTTCTCAGATATCATAAATTTAATAAACGTTTTCAAATGTAACTCAAATTCACTTTACTCTGCAGCATGTTAACAAGTTTAGCAATGATATACCATAATGCGCACTGTACAGGAACGTAATGCCTCAGGTTTTCAGTTTATACTTCTGGATCATACTATTTCTATTCTTTCAAACTATGAAAGACCTTTAATCCAACACCTTACATAAAGTGTTTCTCATAGAATCTTGCTGTAATAACAAAACTACTTCCATGTGACTATATATTCTGTTTGGTAATTATCCCTGTATTAAAAGTATCCGTAAATCCAGTCATCAGCTGATAGTGCAGTCAGTTCCTTGCTCCTCAAACCAGCAGCTTACAGCTGAGTGAGAACTCCAGGAAAGAAATAGCTCAGTCAGGAGGCCTTGGTCAAAGAACCTTGTTCCATTTCTTCTACTTCCTTTACAAGAAGCCCCTCTTGTACTTTTCAGCAGGAAAATACTGCCTTGTAATACTGAAGGGGCCCAAGAGATACTTCCCCAACACACCTTAGCAGTTGGCAGTTCAAGAACAAGGAAGCTACTCAAAAATATTTCAGCAAGCAAGTTAAGTTCTTCTAATGACTGACTATGAGCCACTCCTCCGAGGCTCCTGCATGATCTGCGTGGCTCAGTGTATATGCTCCAGTTTGCTCCTTATGGGAAATCACAATTCTCTGTTTATGAGATACTGTAATAGATGTCTCAGCCAAGAGAGCAGATTATTGTACATCTACTCACCCATAAATTTATGCCTTTTTTTTATTACTATTTATCCAAATTGTCTTCGGCATCATCTATCTAAACACAAACAAATTCCTCAAATTCCTGCCCTCAACCCCAAAAGAGGAGATTCATCTGCAAAACAAATTAATGATCAGAGAAACTAATCTCACTAAAAATAGAACTGCTAGAGAAAGGCTATGCTGAGAAGGAATGTGATGATGAGCTGCCACAGGGAAATCAAAAGACTGCAGGCAAGAGAGCATAACTTACAGGATTAAAAGAAAAATTTAAGACCATTCCTTCATTTGTTCAAAAATAGACTGGCCACATAAACCAACAGCAAAATACATTTACGGAGTACCTTGAAAATGTCATGTAAATTATAAAGTTCATTTCACAGACTGACAATTGAGAAATCAACTACACGATCAGTTGCGACGAGATGGTGAAAAAACCAAAACCAAATCAACCACCTTGAAAATCTCTTTAAAACTCCAACAGAACGGATGAAACTTTTATAGACAGAATATTTATCACAAAGTTTTCCATTAGGTGAAAGCAAGCCTCCAAAACCTCCATTTCACAAAAACAAACAAACAAAAAACCCCAGAAAAATAAGCTAATTGTGTTATGCATAAGTGAAAATAATTTAACCTAGCTAAACCTAATGTGAATACATTTCATCACCAAGTATTTTTTTAATTATCTAAAATTTAATATTAAACAAGCACACACTATTTGATTAGCTGGTTAATGCTAACTAATGTCCTCTCACAGAAGTTTACTGTAATGCTGCTAACAGTACTTTTCTTGAAAACACTTCAGTCATTCCTTAAGCTCAGAGGTATCATGGGAACATGAATATGTACAACTAAATTTAAAGTATTATCTTGATTGCACACTACTTCTGTTGGGAGAGAACACAACAAAAATACCTTTTGGAGACAAAAGATGGTATTCCAGACTTGTTTTGAATATCCTCATCCAAATCCAAGGAAATGCGATTGGATATCCTCACACCTCTCTGAGCTGGGGACTGCCTTTTAATTGCCATTTCAGAAAGAACGTTGCTGAAATTAAAGATGTGATTGTGAAAACTTAATAAATAGACAAAGCAAGGAAAGTCCACTCTCAATTGACTTCATAAGCCTCTATGAGACAGAATTACACATTCTTCACAAATACACCCAATTTTAAGTTATCATATTCAAGTCTTAGTTTTTAAACCACCTCAATTGTTACATTCTTTATAGGTTAAATGAAAAGTGTTATTTTAGCCTAGTAAATCAACTGAATGCTGCATTTTAACTTATTTAGTGTCCAACTACAAGAAAAATATCAGTTGTCTGCATACCAACATTCAGAGTGCACTAGGTACATTTTGCTTAAGCAGATGAGGGATTTCTCTGTGTACAAGGGATATGCTGAAAAAAAGAGGTAAAAATCACTGGGGTTTTGGAGAGGAACCAACAGTGCCCAGGGACAGAGCTGTGCTGCTACTGATCAAAAGGAAGCTTGCCTTCACACAGCAGCTGACATGGGTCAACCATGTCACTCGAATAAGTAGGTCACCTTTCCTGATCCACTGCAATCTGTTGCATTGCGTAATCATATTACAGCATTAACAGACCACATCTTCCTTCGTATTTCTGTAGTCAAAATCATACATGAAGAGCAAATGCTCTGATCTCATCCAGACCTGTATGCAGCTCATCCTGAACACAAAGGACAAAACACACTACCTTTCTGCCCCTGCCAATTAGTCCCCTTAACTGGTAAGCCTGCTGGCTGGTAAAGACCAAGCTGGTAATTCTTTGGAAGAGACAGGTCATTTTCAGTAACCCCCTGGTGACACATGGGGGTCTCCAGAGCTGAATACAGTACTGCAGGTGGGGTCTCACAGAAATGGACAGTCATTCAAAATTGCAGCACTTAAGTTTTAAGATATAAACACAATCTCAAAAAAATAACAATCCAGGTCAAAAACATTGCACATCCATTTTATGAAAACCTGAATGAAATTCAAACAAAGTCTGTGACAGTTTAAGCCAAAAGAGATTTTACTGACAAGAAATACTTTTGGAAAAATTGTAAAAGCTAATTGCCACAGCAACACAGCAGGATTTCTTTTTGGTCTTAGATGTGGTTTCAAATGGCAGAAGAACAGCGTAGCATTTCAAGTACCTACTCTGAAAGAAAGGTTTCTAAAAACATGTCTTGAATAACTTCATCTTAAACAAAAAAAAAAGACGATCTCAGATTAGCTGTGTATCTCATGACAGAAATTACTCTATGAAGTGCCTACTGGCATTAGTGAGCTGATGTTGGGCCAAACGTTTGACACACTTCTGAGCGTCAAAGGACCATAATTCCTAAGGTCAGCCGCACAGCCCAGCCTAACCGCTTGACTCCGTTGCGACTGAAAAGGCTGAAGTGTTCCCATGCTCCAGGGGGACCAGGCTCAGAGAAGCTCTCCTCACAGCTGACTTTGATTTATTTGTGGCTTTGCACAGTAGATCTGGACAGACTATGCTACCAAGCTATCAGAGCAAGGTAACAACCACAGATTCTCTCTCCTTCCTGACTACCAACCAATAATTATAATACAGAAAATGTCAATCCAAAGAGCTTTTGATATACTCTAGCCTAAACTTGTGAATTACTTTTCTTCTTCACCCAAACAGAAGCTGAAATTTCAGCTTGTGGTGCTGCAGTTTTTATTTTGGAAAAGTGCTGTTGTAATTTCCACTGAGTGAAACTTCATCCCTCACTGAGAAAAATAAATTCCTCTATCGTTAATATTTTCCTCTCTCAGTGAACACGCCGTCCTCACACTGTCTACAAAACAAGGCAGAGAGGCGACTGCGTACAACAGTGACCTCTGGAGGCCAAGCCGCAGTCCTGGGGGAAAAAGAAAAAAAATCAGTACTGTGATAGTTTGGGAGTTCCCCGCCCCCACACACTTCGTAAAAGCATCCAGACTAGACTCAGCCGGCGGGAAGTTAAGGAATGAAGCTCTGTTTACAGCTTAGCACAATATACAAGCAGATATATAGACAACAGACAGGAATATTTACAGAAATATACAAGGTAAAGTAATACAGAAACACACCACCCTTCCCAGAAATCAGAGACCCCAGGAGGGGCTTCCAACCCCCCTTCCACCTTCTCCCCACCCCTATACCTTGCCCCAAGGTTTGCCTCACACGCAAGGTGAGTTTGGAGGATCGGCCAGGGGGGTTAGAAGGAAAGTGGTTAGTGAGGTTACTCTGCAGAGAGGAGGAGGCCCGAAGCTAGACTGCCCGAGAGTGTATGCAAGCCCGACTGTCTTATCTATGTTTTATATTCTTTTCCTAAACATCTCAGCAAGCCTATGAGTGAAGTAGACATCCCCATCGTTTTCCTTTCACAGCCTATAATATAATTTTCTCCATTAAAACATTCCAATTAACCTCAAACCAGCACAAGTACAAACAGGAAGATTTGTGGACGACACGCAATTTATTTCATACCCTCATAAATCTCAATAGCTGTGCATTAGAGGGTTCTACTACTTATGAAGGGATCTCATTTTAAAGTGGTTTTAAATAAAGGAGGCATATACATATTTTAATGTGTAAATGAAACTGAAATTGCCTGTATTCTTGCTTTCAGATTTTAAAAAAATCAAAACAACTGTGTATAAAAGTAACTGTTTTCCAATATATTTAAAGTATTTTAGTGCCTAGCTCCTTCTGCTGAACTTTAAGATCAACGGTTATAACACTGAGTAGAAAGCCAAAAGTACCAAATTCATCTCAGAGTCCAACTGTGAATGGTTACTATTAACCAAGTTTTCAGTCATGAAAATCAGTAGAAGTTGCTGGTCTTTCTAGAAAATTCATCCATTCATAGGAGCTTTAGTTACCTGACTATAAAGAAAGAAAACAATTTTTCAGTACATAATGAGAAAAATTAACATACATTCTCTGGTAGAAGCAAGCTAGTTCACAAACCTGCCTCAGAAAGTAGCACTTGCCAACTTAAAGCAGGGCAGGCAGGCTATGACATCCCCAGATGACCAAAAAAGCCTGATTTTCACTGAGTAAAATGCATTTTTCTAACCATAATGATTCATCCACAAGCTCATTATAAAACATTCTAATAACACATCTTAACCCATCAATCAGCTATATAGAGACATCATACAGCTGTGGAGATTTCACCTTTTAAATTTCTGAAGAATTCTTTCAAGAGAAAAAAGCCTTTTTGTTCCAGTTAAAACTTCCTTAGACACCTTTCTTCCACAGCAGTCACAGCTGGGTAAGAGCTTAAGGGAAAGTGCAATGGGTGGTGGTCAGTGAGCCCACGAAGCCCATAGGCAGACCCAACCACACTCAGAGTTCGTACACCTTAACGAACAGAAGCAGCCACATAGGAGGTTAGTCACTGCATGTCGTTAGCTCAGCCAGTATCAGCACGTCCCTTCAACAACAAGGTGCTGAGGCTGTTTAGTTTGAGGAAGGGAAGGCTGTAGGGAGACCTCATCACTGTCTACAGCTACCTGAAAGGATGTTGTGAAGAGGTTGGTGCTGGTCTCTTCTCACAGGTAAACAGTGATAGAAAAACAGAGAATGGCCTCAAACTGCGACTGGGTAGATTTAGACTGGACATTAGGAAATTTTTTTTCATGGAAAGAGTGGTCAGGCATTAGAATGGGATGCTCAGGGAGGTGTTTAACTCACCCACCCTGGATGTGTTTAAAAGTCATTTGGATGTGGTGCTTAGGGATATGGTTTAGGGTGAACCTTACAGAGTAGGGTTATAGGTTGGACTTGGTGATCCTGGGATGCTTCTGTGATTCTGTGAAATAGGTTCCTAACTCTATGTAACCTGGCATGTAACTCACAGCTGATATCATTATTAAGACACCTGTGTACTCTGCTCTCTTGCAAATCCCAGTGACAGAGATACAACAACCTCACTGATAATTGCTAGTTCAATGAACACATGCTTTATATAAAACAGTCCTTATTTATTCTCCATACATTAGGAAGTGTCTCTTAAGTTTTTGGTAATACTGCACACACAAAGAAACCAAACCTAAATAAAGCAGAAACATCAATTTTACATAAAACAGCCAGACCTCTAACGCTACTCATTTTGGATCCAAGAGCCTGTAAATAGGTAAGTTTCTGTCAAGTTCTGGAGATTTCCTATGTTCAGGCTAGGACGACACCATGAAAAAAAAGAGCACACACAGAGAGTCTTTGGAAATGCTTGCATGTACTACCTAAAGCCATGTTTCCTCCTCAAATACTACAGACTTCACACATTTAGAGAAAATTTCATTCCGTACTCCACAACCATCATTAGCACTCTTGGTAGAGAATCACAAATATAGACTAAAAAGGAAATCTGCAGTTTCTTCCTTTTCCCTTCACAACCTCAGAAGTATATGTGTTTAAAAGTCATTTATTGAGTATTGTCCTTCCTGATCCAGCTGCAGCCACCTAACTTAACCTATGTTATAAGCATCTGTCATGTTCTTCCTTCGTTTTTTCACTCAGAGGACAAGACATCAGCCACAAACATCATTAGTTTGTCGTCTGCCCCGTTTGCAGCACGTGGATAAACATACAAAGCAGATCCTTTCAAATTCCATAGAGTAACCTACAAATGATGATACATGGGTCGAACCTAAAACACTGGCTTGGGACAAATTAATTTTCACAAAGTAAATCAAAACTAGGATAAGTAGCTTGCAGTTCACATTGCAAACAGCCATAAATAAGGATTCACACTCCTATTTTGCTAAAGATCCAATTTTCTGTTTAGGTCAGAATTTCACCTGGATTTAATGCCTTATTTTCTGAGTAGTTACCTGAACATTAGCTGAAAAAACACCAAGAGAAGGAAAAAAGCTGTATTTAGCCATCACTCAAAAGAGCAGTATGCACAAATCTGACAGTTTCCAGACAAATGTTTCTCATCTATTTGAAAGTCACACTGGAAACGGACTTAAGCCAAGTGATGAGTTTCTTGGGTTGACTGGAAAGTTTTGAAAGGAAGGGTGGGGCTATAAATAGAGCTGCTCTAGTTCAGTTCTGCAGAGCTGTCATGAAAATTCGCCAGTCCCAGACAGACGTCTGAAACATTCACAAATCCAACCATTGTGTGAGAATTTCAGAAGCTCGGAAAAAAAAAAAAATATTAATAAAAGATCTGTTGTTTCACTAGCCCATCCAAGCCAGCAATGATCCTGGGCAGGAAAACAATTCCATTTCTGCAAAAAACATTTTAGAATGAGGATGGCAAAATTCAGGGCATTTAACATAACCAGACCAATGATGTTCCCAATATTCATTAACTCCAAGGACAACCTGTTCAAATGCATCTCTTAGGGGCATTTCTCCAACACAGAACCCAGTCACCTTCAAAATGACATTGAAAAAAACCAGAATTTCTAATATTATTCAGAGTAGCATTCAACAAACATACCGTAAGTCAATAGTTGTCCCCTTTTTCTGTTTATCTGTGATTTCTTCATGTCGTCTTAATTGTGCAAGTAATTCTGATTCTGTCTGTTTCTTGTTGAGTGGTAAGGAAGATGCGACTGCAGAAGCAGCCTCCACCAATTCTGGATTTAAAGGTTTGCCTCTGTAAGAGACAAGAGAGACATGGAGATAGAAAAAATAAAAGCCTTAATATATTTAAATTGTCATTTCTGTACTGTCGTTTTATGTCTTAAGAACTCTCAGGTTACGGTTGCACATTATTCCAAATGGGGGTGGCCAGAGGGATTGCCAGGTTTAGTCTAATCAATTGTCAAATGGCTCTGACAAGTTCTTGTTCTCAAACCTGGGAAAATGTTAGCCCTATGCTACTGCCTATCCCCTTGGACATGAAGCTTCAAGACGACAGGCAGTATACACCTGCAGGGTTATAAATGTGATGTAACACATTTTGGAGGGGAGCCACTCAAAAGCCTTGACAATCATCATGACATTCTTAGCTATTTTTCTTCGGTTTTGGTCAGTTTTATTGTATTTTATACAGACAGTATTTCCCCCTCTCTTTAAACTAACTTTCTATAGGGAGATACTATTGCTACCTTTCGAGAGTTCCAGTGCAGAAAAAAGTAGCACATAGCAGAAAGCATGCAACATCTTTTGCCCAGATTCTTCCCTGAAATTTCCTGCAGTCTGCATCTGTATACCATAAACTTGGAAATGGCACTTGATGATTCATTTCATCCTAGATAATGAAAAAGCAATTTGGAAAAAAAAAAAAACAAAAAACAAAACAGATTAAGAAAAATCTGTTATTCTTTACCGCTGGATGTCTTCTGTAG
>VWYK01073115.1:83383-93770 GCA_013399775.1 Semnornis frantzii
TGCACAGTACCTTCACCATCCAGGCCTTTCAGGTTGTTTGTGGCTTGCTTTTTGCTGTCACGTGTTTTTAACTGTTGAAGTTTCTTGCTGTAGCTCATTTCTACTTTCATATCACCAATAAGGTCTAACAACTTCTGCTTTGGTGTTTCTGCTTTACCCTCCTTACTCCCTGATGCCACTTCATTGGTCCTGGTTTTGGAAGCAGCAGACTCATCTTTCTCAGCAGAAAGTACACTGCTTGTGCTGAAGAGTTTCTGTATTTTGCTAGACAATACATACAGTTTAAAAAAAAAAAAATCAGAAATTAGAAATAGGGTCCAAGGCTGATTTTTGTAAACATACAAAGAAATATTAATCACAACCATCTAGGTCTAACCACATACACACTTATGTATGTATGTTAAGTACCTGTCGAACAATACCTTTTAATTTTTGAGAAGGGCTGGGGCACTGTTTAAAACTCTTGGCTATTTACAGTTTCTTCATCACAAAAATCACATAACTTTATTTTCTCCACAAATATACTCTGCTTAATCTACAAAATTAAAACATCTGAAGTAGCCCTGCATTAGGTAGCAGACTGAAAATTTTAATGTACTGGTATCTAATACTTAAATCCATTAGCACTATAGCAAACTCACTGAAACTTTTAAAATAGGACAACAAAAAGGTCAATCCTGGCCACACAAATATTTGGCTTCACATAATTCCACACCTGTGACACTACTATGGATTACATTGCCTTACCCTATGTATTCCAATATATCAAGCCAAGCATTTGTACAGCCATAAGGCATAAAGGATCCTGCTGCAAGATAACCCATTAACAAATGAAAAAAAAAGCTGGGTTTCCTCTCTGGAACAAATACTCTACATAGTTTACCACATCACTGCAAAGAAGCTAAAATTGGCAAGAGTGCAGACAAGGATACAAGGCCAGGGACAGCAGGGAGCTGCTCAGGATATTGCTGCAACACAGACCAACAGCGTTCTCTGAAAAACAATAAACGTTCTCTTTCCCATTACGAAATTGAATGTTTACTACTTTAAATTCGAAACCACTGTTTTTGTTTTTAAAAACACCTTCAAGTTACTAAATAAAGAACCCTTACAATTAAGTACTTCTTTTGATTCAAAACAAAAATGCTTCTACAGATCATAAAACACTTCAACAGATCTGAAGGAATATAACGTTCCTCACCCACACACGCCTCTCTTTGGTTAAAAAATGTCTGCTAGTACCAGTAGGCACCACATTACTACTTCAGTCACTCTGTACTTAATAAATTGTCAGCAATAAACCCTAACCTTTGATGTTGAAAAGTAGCAGGAAAATTTAAGGAAAGCTTCAAAATCACACTAGTGAGAAGATGGTAAGTGTCCTGCTGTTTTACACAGGGGAATTCTCCACAGATCCTCTTCCATTAATTCAGGATGAACATGCCTTAAAACTATCCATTCAGAGATCTTTGCTTGCAGCATCAGAAAAACAGAGCAAGACTGCAAGTCTTTAAAGACACTGCAGTTTGCTGTGCTGGTATTTTACCTACCACCAGGTTTGTCTTCTGCTTGGAAGCCTAGCCTTAGAAGGCAAATACAGCTACAAAAGAAACCAAGCTGCTTCATACGTGAGGCTACCACAGTATCCGAGATTGTTCGAAAACATAAAGGAGCTCTGTAATAAAAGCCATAAATTTATAACTGACTTTTAATGAAAAGTCAATTATATTAATTTTAAAATCTTTTAATAAAAATAAAAATTACATTTAAAACACTATTTTTAGCCAGTGCTTTGGGCATGTACCTCCACTAACAGGCAGCACAACTCTACACAGAATTATAAAGGCTGGAAGAGATCTTTAAGATCACTGATTCCAACCATAAGCCAACTACCACGACCACTAAACTATATCCTGAAGCGCCACATCTACATGCTTCTTAAACACCTCAGGGATGGTGACTGACATCTTCCTAGGTACCTGCGCAGCCTGTTCCCACACCTCGCCACTCAGTAAAGTATTTTTCCCTATTATCAAATATAAACCTTCCCTGGCACAACTTCACTTGCGAGGAGAGACCTACACATATGCCTACCATTCACATCACTCAAAGATGAGAAGGCCGGAAAGAAAAACAACGCGAGAAACACAATCCAAACAGCTTCCCTCTACTCTCCCGGTGCCTTCTGCCCACTAGTGTCCATAGCACATAGTCCTAGCAGGACTTGGCCTGCTTGCTGTCCAAGCGGGTTTAAACCCGAGGTACCCAAGAAAAGGTGGAAGCCAGGCGGCTGTCACGCCCCGCGCTCCTCCTGCTTGGTCCAAGCGCCACAGCCACGGCAGAAAGTCGCTCAAACACCAGGTCCTCGCTTTAACCAACGGCGGCAGCCTGCTCTCGGCGCACTGGCCGTGCCGAGGCACTCCCCGCCCGCGGGGCGCCGGCCCCACTTGGAGCGAACAGGAGCAGCTTCCCCCGGGGAGCTGAGTGGACCCCGTTCTCTCCGAGGACCGTGGTCTGGGGCACGCGTGGTGCCCTTCTGGACATCGCCCGGCAACATCCCCTCCCCCCTCTCCGGGCGTCCTCTTTCCTCGGTGAAGATTTACGGAAGGCGACGGTACCTGTGAGCCCTCCCCTCCAGCCGCGCTGCTGCCGCTGCCGCTGCCGCCGCCGCCTCCCGGCCGCTCGCCGATCCGGCGAGGAGTCGTGCGGCTAGGCGACATGAACCGCCGGCCGCGCCGCCCCAACCACGAATGCAGCTCCACATCGTGCCCAAGGCCCGCCGATCCGCGCCAGTCCGTCCCCGTAAGACATCCGCCGGAGCTGCCGGCTGGGAACAGCAGCTAGGCCGAGGGTTCCGCACACCAGCGTTCCGCCCGCCCCGCTCGCATCCAGTAGGCAGCAAGAGGCGGCGGTGCTGCCCAGTCCTCTGCCAAAACCACCTCGATTACAGCCAGCCCTTTTTCTCTCTAAATTGACTCACTAAATTGACTCTGTGTTAAGGAAACCAGTTCTATTTCAGTGGGAGAGTGGCTTCCCCATGCTAGTTTCCTAAGAGTTAGTTATTTCTTGATATTTAAGAAACATTTTAAAGAATCAACATGTGGATTCAAGCTCTCAGAAGAGTGGGTTTTAAGACTGCTGTCAGCAGGTGAGGACAGGTGAGGACAAATGAAACAGGCAGCAGCACCCCTAACTGTGCTATCACTGTATCTGACAAGCAAAGTTATCCCTCCAAAGGACAATCTTTTATTTCAGAGTAGAAGTTGCTTAAAAGAAATGTAAAAGTAACTTCCTTTACAGTCAGCTAATTCAGGAGCCTCTTGCCTTTATCTAAAGCCTGTGGTACTGTAAGCATTAAACAATGGACCACTGTTTTCAGCCTGTACTGCACTTTGTGCGCACAGATGTTTCCCCAGCAGTGTTTCAGCATCCGTCTTCTGATCACTGCCTCACTTCTCGCTGTTTCCTAGAGATTGCAGGTGTCCAAGTAGGAGCTTGGAATTCCTCTGTGTATTAGCTGTTGCACTTTTTCGCCCTCGCTTCCCTTCCATCTGAGTAGATGTCAACCACAGCTTAGAGGAATCATTTAAGAACAGGCCAGCAAGGCAAGGGAAAATGTGGACAACTTTCTCTTTCTTCAAAATCTGTCCACAACTAAAGAAGAACTGGGCTTACAAATACCAAAGTGATGAAATCTAGTCGTTTCCCAGTGTCTGCCCACGATGGTTTGATTTTGAGGTGGGTATCTAGCCCAGGGACAGATACATACAGTGGATCTGCCTTGAGGCCTTTTAGCTCTTACTGATTGGCAAATACTAAAAAGAACCTTGATCTAGCTGAAAAGGATCAGAGGAACTTCAGATGTACCAGAAATGGAAGGAAAATATTGAATCTGGCTCAAATAAGTCTGAAAATAAAAATTAAATAAACTGGGAACTGCTCCTGTCTGGCATTTTCCTTAAAATCTGACTTTGTGGCAATACTCATCTGTGTGCATTTTGTCCACTAAGGTTTCGGTTTTTTTCATATTGCATGCAATACCAATTTTCAAGTGACTTTTTAATCTTCGACATATAAATACCATGTATTTCCCATCTCACTAACAAATTATTTTACTCCTAGAAGTCCACTCTTGCATCACAACCCTCCTTCCCTGTGGGCTGATACCTGTTAGCATCACACTGCCCCGGCTGAGGCGATGTTATCAAAACAATTTCCAGAGTTTGGTTGATACTCTCCACAACTCCATTCCATGTCTGAACATTTAGTCATATAAAAATGGATAAAAGTCTCACAAAAATGACCATGAAACACACCATGTTCAGCTCTTCATGTTGTTGTTTTTTGTTTTTTTTTTTTTGGGGGGGGCAGCGGTTTTTTTGCATGTGATTTTATGGGTAAGCATCATGGTCCACCGATGGGTACTTTGCAGGAGTTAAACTCCCTTGCGTTACGACTTGTCTTCAGATACAAACGGAGTCAAGTGCCAAACCGGTTTATTTAACAGGCAACGGGTATAAATATCACGGTGGTCCGATCGATAAGGGGCGTATGTCGCAGTCACAGGAGAGGGGATGAAGCGTTCGGGGAAGCAAGCCGGCACCAGGCTGCACGGCAGTCCTCGACGGTCCCAGTCTCTAGCTGCTGACTTCTCAGTAACAAATTATTCGCACCCGGTTCCCTCGCAAACAGCCTTTCTCTAGCAGCGACTCTTCACGGCAGCCAGTAACTTGGCCCAGCAGGTAATCTCCACACAGTTCTCTCAGCCTGCCTTATTATGATGCTTTTTATAGTTTCACACTGGTGCTAAAAATAGCCACCCACCCGGATTCGACAGTGAAGCGCAGCCCGATGCAATCCCCAGGGCTCTAAATGCAGTCTGTGTCGCCTCTGCCGCCAGGGAGTCGCCAGGGTCCCAAAGTCCCTCCAAGAAGCCTCCCGGGTCCCAAAGTCCCTCGGTCGACCCCCGGGGGCCAAGGCCAGGCTCCCCATATCCCAAACGACTCTCCCAACGGTGTCGAGCCACATATATAATGATTTCGGGTCCCTTACACTAAGTCTGTGCAGTTGGCTAACAAATGAGCAGAAAAGGCTCACGGTGCACTATAACTCCATAGCAACTGGTAATTATCAGGAATATTTTGCCAGCTAAGAAAAACTATTTATTATGCAGTCAGAGGATAGAAAACTGAACCTAGAAGTATAATTCTTACACTGCAAAGAGACATCCGTTCAAAGACCTATCTCTGCAGGTTGTTTCCCAGAATCACAGAATTACAGAATGGTAGGGGTTGGAAGGGACCTGTGGAGGTCATCTAGTCCAAACTCCCCTGCTAAAACAAGTTCGCATAGGTAAGAGGCTTACTTTGCTGTAAATCAGACCATATCAACACAATCCCTGAATGCAGCTAAATACCTATGATGCTTTCACTCCTACTGGAATCAGTAGTCACTGTAATGTTTGTATTATCAAATCTGCTCCAGAATTCAACCTATGCTGCCTGGCTGCACCATCTACCTGTCTGTTCTCCATCTTGTCAGTCACAGTGAGCAAATACCATTTAATAATGGTGGCTGTAGCTAGTTTCTTCTCACTCTCAGAACAACCCCTATAGCAAGAACATGAGCTTTTTTTTTTGCACCTCAGACTTGCACTCTCATTCTTGTGCTTCCAGACAGATGTTTTTAATCTACATACTCACTAAAAAGACTCCATAGTTGAAGTTCTGGGATTCCCCAGGTGGTGGGACCATCTACACTAGTAACTAGTTTAGCGGAACAGAAACAGACCAGCAGACTGAAATGCCTAGTGCTAAGGCATCTCTGACCTGGGGAGTCTATTTGGCCTCACATGCAGAAGCCACTTTACTTTTTCTCCATGTACAACCTCTATGTGGTACTGCTTTGACACAGCTCTCTGAACAGTCTGGGCAACATGCACTGCAAGGTGCTGGGTGAGTTATGACAGTCTCATTTTTGCAGCTCTGACCGCTATTCTGGGGATGTTATTTGTGAAGAACTGTGAGGTTCATCCTCCTGGGTAATGAGGATTTCCCTAAGAATTAGGAAAGGCAAAGCGGCTTTTATGGAGCAAATGGTTTGCCTGTGGTTGGCTGGAGACAGACTCAGAAGACAGGATTGGACTGCTGGTATCCTTCAGGACGGAAAGGAATGCACATTGCAAGGAAACCTTCTCCTCTCCAGATTAGTTTCCATGGCATCACCTCACCAGCTTTTTCACCTTACAGAAGTTACCCAGCCCTCCAGTGCCAAAACATTCTGCTCATGAGGGGTTATGCCCCTCCCCATCAGACAGTGGGTCATCACATCCAGAGCCAATTACCCATACCCCAAGTCAGACCCCTTTAGTCTCAGAAAGCACTTCAACGTTCCTGCAAAGTACTTATGAGCCAAGCTTTCTTCACACGTCCCATTTCTGTCCTGCCTAAACCTTTTGAATGGAAACTTTAAGTTAATCTCCAAACAAATTGTCCTTTAGGACCTCCATGCTAGCACAGCACAGGAGCGACAAGTATAGCTTGTCATAGCAGGCATGGGTGCAGGTAGCAGAAATAACCATGTGGTGGCAATATGGTCACTGTTGTGACACATTTCACAGCTCAAAAACCTCTCAGGCAACATGATTTCAAGTACTCTAACTATCTCCATCTTTTATACAGAGTCCAAACAAGATTATGTCAGACCAGGTGGTCTGCCCTAGGAACGTGGTTATGAAGACACATCCTGAAATACTCAAGGCCTGATTTTTCATCTGGCAAATGACAACAGTAGGCAGCACAAAGTTTAACTGCATATTACTCAAAAGCTTCATCCCATTATGGGTTAGGTGTTTTACACCAACGACATCTTTGAAAAGTGTTGCAGCCCCGCTGAAAAAGAAGTCAGCACACAAGTCAAAATTCTTTGTACAGTTTTAAGTATTTCAGTTCACTAGAGGTGCATAAGTAACTCACTAACTGGTTATGACAGACTCGGCAATTATTTCTACATTAAAGCATTAAAAGTAATTCACAATTAAATTTATTATTTTGAAAGCTATTTAGAACAAAGCTCTTATGTATTTTGAAGAATTGCCCCAAACCACTTAACTCCCACAAACCATTTAATGTTTCAAGAAAATAATCATATAGAAAAAAATATATAGAAAATACAGCCATATAGAAAAATCCTATCTAAATCCTGGAATTAATTAAGGGTGATGGAAAAAAGAAAAGTATATTTAACTTCCTGGCATTTACAATGCTTTGTCCTTAGTTTAGGCACTGTCAGTTTTATTAAGGGGAAAACACCATGGATCTAAGCTCGGATCTAAGCTCTTCATGTCTCAATTCACACAAACACGTGTGCAGCTCAACAGAGACGGCGGGAATATGGCACTTCCCAGAAACACTTCCTGGTTTGGCAGAGTTAACTTGTGTATTACTGATCGCTGATACACGGTATAGCTATTGCTCGTTTACCTTTCTGCAAGCTGCACAGCATCCTCCTGTTTGCAGCTGGACATTGCTTCTGATGAGCCTTGTTGCAAACATTTCAGTTAATTGCTAATCAAAATAAAGCAGGGAAAAGGGGGGGGCAGGGGAAAGAAAACTGTGCAGTTTATTTTCATCTGAGGAAAGTGGTATTAGCTCCCATCAGAGTGGTTTAAGCCACGGTATGGCACTCGATACTCCTGAAAAGCTAGGAGCACAAAAGGGATTCCTTAGCTTAAAGGTCGTTTGTTGGTCTGCAGCAAATTGCTTGTAAATGTTTGTCCACCTCCAGCTTAATGTGCTACGGGTCATCGTGTATGCAGCAGTAGAACTAGAGGTTTTAGCTGACATCAGAACACAAACCTGTTTTTTATCTTCACAACTGATTGACTATTCAATCCAACTAAAGAGGTGAGATTGTTGACTACTGTATCTTTAAGGATAAGATACCTCCAAATTTGTACAGCTCAATCCTCTAACACATATATTAAACCAAATGGAGAATTTTTTATTTGGGAAGAAGGGGAATAGTAATTTTTCTTTCATGTAACTGTTAACAGTCATAGAGCACCAAAACCCCAAACCCAAACCAAACAAATAAAACCCCAAAACACCACAAA
Source organism: Semnornis frantzii (assembly GCA_013399775.1). Classification (NCBI taxonomy): domain Eukaryota; kingdom Metazoa; phylum Chordata; class Aves; order Piciformes; family Ramphastidae; genus Semnornis; species Semnornis frantzii. The sequence continues at coordinate 91,497 of VWYK01073115.1, forward strand.
TTAATTTTCTTTCTCGAATGCCATTTTAAATTTTGTCAAATACTGCAAAAGAGCAGAAGGCAAAACCCCCTCCAGCTGGACCGTGGCTGGAGGGAGAGTGCTTCGGTACGGGAGTGCTGCTGTGGTTCCCCTGTACGCAGATACCGTTGTTATTTCAGGGCGCTTAATTCCTAAAGAAATCCTTCCATAAAAACAAACAAAAAGCCCCAACCAGCCAAAGGAAAAGATATTTTGGTTCTAATTCATAAATCCAGTTAAATCCTGCTCAATAAGCTTAAACACTGCCCATCAATCACAAGCGGTTGAAGAAATGAACCGCTATTCAACCCCAGCAGCAGCTGCCCCCCGAGTCTTGCTCTCACAGCCAGCACCGTGACCCACGCAGCGAACCCGAGCGCCAGGCAGGGCCCTTCAGAGCCGCCTCAGCCAGAGGCTTCGCGTCCCCCGCTAGGCCGCAGCGTTTCGGAGGCGGCAGCTGGTACTTATGGGGACCCCGAACCAGTCTCGCCAACTCTGATCCTCCGCTCTACAGCCGGGCCGGTGGCTGCGCGTTTTCTTGCCAGCCCGCTCAGAACTGTCTCTCGCCGCCGTGGGGCGCCGTGGGGCACCGCAGGCCGCCAACCGGCCGGCGCCTTCCCGGGTACCCCGGGGGTACCGCGCCGCCTCCCTCGGCCGCGCCTATAATAGAGGCAACGGCGGCCCGCCTGGGCGGTGTGCTGTGGTGAGTGGTGGCGGCGGGTGGGGGCAGTGGCCTTGGTCTGGGTCTCGCCGTTGGCTGGCGGACGAGCGAATTGGGCCGGCCCCGGCAGTCGCTCGGCTCGGTGCGCCACCGAGGGATTCAGGGCGGGAGCCGGGATGCCCCACAGACTGTGGGCATGGCGGGCGGGCCTGAGGTGTGCCGCGGCCCCTGGGAAGCTGCGGACTGTGTGCAGCAGCCAGGCAGAGGCGGCGGGCCGTGGACGGTGCGGGGATTAGGCGGCCTCTGCCCCGGCTGGCTTCCGCTAACCGCCACGCGGCCGCCCTGCCAAACTCAGGCCGGAGATTTGCTGCTCAGAGCGGGTGGGTATTATGGGAACCGGGTTACCGGGACTGCAGCCTGCACGTTCCATGTCGTGAGGAAACCTGCCCCTCGGCTTTGCCTACCCTGCGGCGGGCGCTCTGGCGACTAAAGAGTCTGCCGGCGCAGCGGCGGTGAGCACGTGTGACAGCGGTAGTCCAGCGCTGTGCAGCTGCTGGTGGGATGCCGGCCTGCTGTGACCTTGGGAAGCGAGGTACGGCCTGCCTTTGCCGGCTCTTACGAGGAACGGCTCTGCTTTTTGGCTTTACATACTTAGTGTTTGGAGGATGCATGGGCAGGGAAGGTCTGCGTGAGGAGAACTCTGGGGAACCTGTTACACTAACCAATAATTCTGTGTTTCCAGGTTTGAGGCTCGGATTCACTTTGGAAGTAAGAGAGCAGTTATCTCACTTTGTCTGCAAGCCTGTTTTAACGTGCTGGTGCTATTACAAATAGGAACAAAATAGGAGGGAAGGTATGTACATAAGTAACACCGATGTCGTTTTGACCGAGTCTTAAATCCTCTGAAAGTGGCAATGCGATCTTACAGGTCAGGAAACTAAACTTGCTTTGCTCCTAAAACATCAGTATTTTTACAGGTATGTCTTTTTTCTTCTGCTGCCAAGCCTTCAGTGGGTATCTGTGGGTGATTTGGCATGTGCTCCCTTTGGGGACCGGCACAAGTTGATAAGCACTCAGCACTGATGTGTAAACAGTGTACATTTTACTGAAGGCAGGCAGTTGTACTGTAGTCATTCCACTCATTCAGAGGCTGTCTCACTGATGTGCTTCTTTCCTTCTCTGGGAAGCAAAGCTACCAAGATCTGTGTAAGCACTAATAAGGTATATATAAGATAATTGAGTGTGACTTGGTCTTAGAGCCTCTATTTTGAAGTTACACAAAGTGTACAATGTCGTTAGTAGTGAAATGGTTCTAATCTGTGATCACAATTTGGAAATAGTATGTATTAGTGTTATTTATTACAAGAGAAGTGACCATTTTTTTAAAAATCCATGATGACAGATTAGTCATGTAAAGCTACTCAGGGACAGTATATTGCATACTGTGAGTTGGTTTCTTTCAAGCTTCAGATATAATAAATTGTTTCGAGATAGGATTTCTTAAGGCATTACTTGTATGTAAGGGTTTGTGGCTGTAATTGCGATGGTTTGGGAGTTCCCTGCCCCCCCCCACTTTGAAATGACCCAGACTAGAT
>VWYK01073115.1:93889-105505 GCA_013399775.1 Semnornis frantzii
AGAAGATAGACAGCCTGAGAGTGTCTGCGCTTGAGACTCCGGGAGAGTGTCTTATCTATGTTTTGTATTCTTTTCTTATACATCTCAGCAAGCCTATGAGTGAAGTAGACATCACAATTGTTTTCCTTTCTCAGCCTATAATATAATTTGTTCCATAAAAGTATTCCAGTTAGCCTCAAACTAGCACAGTAATTGTATGAAGGAAGTGGTTCATACATTGTGGTGTTGTTTTTTCTTAAGTCTTTCAGCGTAGCCTAATGGAAATTGTTTCACATTCATATTACCCCAAAATATATTTTGCTAGTCAACAGACTTCAAAAGAACTATTACAGTAGGTAGAAGAACAAAAAACATTCAGTTTGCTGATGTATTGTGCTTGAAGACAAGTTTAAAAGTCAGTGAGGGGCCAATTCATGTGTGTTTGTGTGTTTCTCCAGACTCAGGGAATTTTTTTGACAGTACTAGCACCCAAGTCTTGCTCAGCAGTGTGGTTCTGAAACAGAGTGATCTTTGGCTCAGTGATTTTACTCCAAATAAGCAAGCTTGTTTTAACTCCTTGCCCACTGAAATTACCTTGCTGCAAACTTGAGAACTGAATTAATTTGAATGCTTTATTTCAAAGTGTCACCTTTGTATTTCTGGTTTCCAGCCACCTTCCTGAGAGATGAGGTGCAGTTCTTATTTATAATATACTGCTGGGTGTGGGACTTGCACTGGAAACATGACAGCCAGACACAATCCTAGATGTTCATATTCATTCCCCTTCTACTCACGTTTTCTGAGAGCTACATAGAAATACTTAATGTATCTGTATCACCATGAGTACAGTTCTCATAGCTGCTATTTACTAGCAGCAATTCTCTGTTTTGCTTTCTAGGTGGTGAGCTGGGACAGGGGAGGGAAATATTCCTGCCCTATACACCTGATGGAGATTATGCTTCTCTATTTAGTAGAAAGGTAATGCTCAACAATGTTCCCTGGAGTTACTCTTTCCTTTCCTTTGAGATCCAGAGAGATGAGAAGCTGGAAAGCCCAAGTAATTTGAAGCTTAGCAGTAACACTCCAGAGGACTCGCCTAATGCAGCAAAACTAATCAGCCAAAACACAAATATGCTATATGTCTCAGTCCTAGGGACAAGTGTTTTCTGTCTCTAAATGGTTTAGAATAAGCTTAATGGAAGAGTGGAAGTGAAAATATTCATGGGATACTTTGCCTGTCAGAATTATTGTTATAAATTGTATAAGCTTCATCCTTCTCTTCCCTCAGGAGACAAGCATCTTGATACCTGCTGCTGAACAGAAAGCTTCACTCTATAGTAACTGATAAACAAGTGGGAAACATGAGGATCAACTCTGCTGTTCAGGCTGCTATTGACCTCGCAGCAGGAGCTGCAGGTAATGCAGGAGAAAATTGTGTAAAACTTCTGAGGGACAGTTTGAGTACCTTTGACAAAATGAAAAGCAGTTTCCAGATGCAACAAAAAGTCTCACTTTCTGTGTTGTAAGAATACAGAGGTGAAGTAGCAGATTTCTACCAAAGTCATAACTGCATCACTATCACTTTTCCCTGGTGAAATCCTTACCATGAAGTGAAGGTGTGACTCATTTCAGACTAACAATTTTCTAGAAGGAGGTTCAAGTTTGTGTTGATCTTGATGATCTCAAAGGTGTTTTCCAACTTTATTAATTCTGTGATTCTGTAAGCATGAGAATTCTTTGAGATCATCAAGTCCAACCGATCGTCCAGCACCATCTGATCAACTAAACCATGGCATCAAGGCTGTTGTAGAGCACTCCAAATCTCCACATCCAGTCTCTCTAAACACTTCCAGGAATGGTGACTCCACCACCTCCTTGGGCAGACCATTCTACTGGCCAATCGCTCTCTGCAAATAACTCCTTCCTAACATCTAGCCTAAAGTTCCCCTGGCACAGTTGACTGTCCCCCCCTTGTTCTGTCACTGATTGCCTGGGAGAAGAGACCAACCTGCACCTGGCTACAACCTCTTTTCAGGTAGCTGTAGACAGAGATAAGCTCCCCCCTGAGCCTCCTCTTTTCTAAGCTAAACAATTCCAGCTCCCTCAGCCACTCCTTATAGTCTTAAGAATCAGTCACAAGCAGAGTTTTGGAGTGAACTCAGGACACTGCATGAGAGATTTGAGGTGATGCTTTTGTCAGAGAAGCCCTTTGTAACTGAAATGGACAAGAGGCTGTCTGAAGGGTTATTGGCTTGGGCAACATCCTGGTGTGACTTGTTAAAAGCTGGGGAGTTCAGTAGTGGGATTGATGATGGTGAATTCACTTGACTAACTTCCACTTCAGTCTAGTGTCTACTATAAAGTTTTACTGGACCAGTTGTGAGTCACGAACATGGAGAGAATTAGATTCTCACTGACAGTACCATGTAGGTAATGTCTGTACCTGAGGGATGAATTGATTTTAAACTCTGCCAGAGAAAACTGGGGTTTTTTGACATGTATGAGTTGACAGGGTTGATAAAGGAAAGGTAGAAGGAAAGATTTGTCTAATGTACTGTTGTAACCAGTTTAAACAATTTCATATTTTTCTTTCCCATATAGTGGTTATTACAGTCAGTCCTTTTATGATGGCATTAATGCTGTGAATATGGTAGTGCTTGTTTCTGTATTATGTCTCTGCACTCTCTAGAAGTGTATTGAACAAGGCAGACAAGTAGTTCCTCTAATAAATGTTTAATCTGGTTCTACCTTCCTCTCCACAGTCTTGACTAGCTGATAGGTAATGACCTATAGGAACAAGTAAGTTCTGAACAGGAATAAACAAGTCATTTAGCAGCCTGTGGGTCATAGTCCTTTGCTTGGGATCTGAGCAACCTCTAATTGCTGTTTTTATTAATTAGGACTCCCTCCACCCTTCTCATATTATTAGGACAATTGCCTAAACCTTCAAGCATGGTTGACTTTTTTGGGGGTTGGGTTTTTTTTCCTGGTTTGTTTTGGGTTTGTTGGGATTTTAAGACTCTGTTGCTGGCTGGAAGACTTAAAAAATTTTTCTTTAGCATTTTTTGTTTTAACTGTGACTCTTGGTCTTTACTTTGAGGCTTACAAAGTTTATTGCTATAGATACTGAGCTTCTTGTGCCACCTCCGATGGCAGCATAAGGAAGGCCCTTTCTTTTTGGAGTGGCCCAATTTTTCAGTTTTGTGTTACCAAGACCATTCTTGGCTTTCCTGAGCTGCTTCAAACAGCCATCATTGTACTGCATGTCGATGTTTTAGAGCTGTCTTTACACTGGAACCTGGCATTTGTCCTAGTGATTCATATCTACCTGACTTACCTGCAAGTAGCATTGTCTGAGCCTTTCCAGCTCTGATTTTCATCTGAGGCTTACATGGCTGTTACTGGTCTGAGCCAGCTGCTGCTTTCCTTGGCTAGCCTTCCCAGAGGAAGAAGCTCTTCATGTTTCCATGCGTGATTTGGTCTGAAACGTCTGATGATCCATCTGGTTGAGAACAAGGTTTTATGTGAGATATGATCTTCAGTTCCTCTCAGAGGCCTAAAGTAACTCTTGAGGTACAACAACATTAACACAAATATGTTTGCAGAGAATAAATCAATTGAAAATCACCCTGGTTAAACAAACACTTGCTTTCTCTTAGGATAAATGTAATTATCTTGATTGGATTCAAACTTGTGTTTCAATTGCAGTTTCTTTGCATTATCTGCATTTACAGATAATAATTTCAGTTTCATAGCTGAAACAACTGAAACAATACCTTGTTAACTTACATGTTGTGATGGTTTGGGANAAACACCCTTCCCAGAAATCAGAGACCCCAGGAGGGGCTTCCAAGCACCCTTCCACCTTCTCCCCACCCCTATACCTTACCCCAAGGTCTGGCTTATGTGCAAGGTGAGTTTGGAGGATCCGCCAGGGGGGTTAGAAAGAAAGTGGTTAGTGAGGTTACTCGGCGGAGAGGAGAAGGCAAGAAGCTAGAGAGCCTGAGAGTGTCTGAGCCCGAGTGACTTATCTATGTTTTATATTCCTTTCTTATCCATCTCAGCAAGCCTGTGAGTGAAGTAGACATCACCACTGTTTTCTTTTCACAGCCGATAATCTAATTTTCTCCATTAAAATATTCCAGTTAGCCTCAAACCAGCACAATGTCAACTCTGTTTTGGTTAAAGATCAGCATCTGGTTTAGAATGGTTCTCCCTTGCTAGAAACACAAACCAATACACTTTATATAAGGTACACTTATCACAGACTTCCTGTGAGGTGTTCACTTCTAAGAGATTGCTCTCAGGGTACACTGGTATTTCTTACTGGAAAAGTGTAGTGTTAGGTCTGTCAGCAGACTACTGCATTGAGTTAGATCTTGGGGAAAACTCTGCACTGTGGGCAGAATGGTTATTGATGACACTGGTGGAAATATCTCACAAGTTTTCAGGGTATTGACCTTGCAGTTCAGTTTAGAAAAGATAACACATTGAGAAACTTTGCCCTTTTGCCCTTTTTCAGCTTGTCCTGGACGCTTTCTTCCAGAATGTGGGAATCAGTGTAAATAAGAACCATCTGGAGTTTTGAAGTAAAGAGCTGGAGTCTTTTGTTATCAATTCATAGTGCATTAGCAATTTTAGCACTCTCAGCAGCATTCTTCTTGTCCTGACAATCTTTGTGTCACCTGATTACAAATCTTTTTTTTCTTTTTCTGTTATTGTCAGAGTGTAAAATCAGATGGCTTCTGAACCACTGCATTGTCGCTTAACTCATTAACACAAGTGGCTTGATTGCAGAACAATGCCTTTAATTCCACACCCATTTATGTAAGAACCCATTCATTTTGTAAGGTAAAGAAGTGTGTAATGAGAATCAAGCTGTTGCTGCTCTGATGCCTGATGGGTTGTTTTTTTTTCCCCTTTAGGTAACTAAATTCACTTGACAATTGATGCCATTGTGCTAAAATCAAGGCACTTGTTTTTTTCCTGTAGAGAGCTAATTAATCTCTGCTTTCTGTGTGATTTTCCTAATAGTGCTCTTTTCACCTGAGTGTTTCAGTTGTGATCACCTTCAGCCCTCCTCTTAACTGCCACTGCTTGCTTAGGTGGGACAGCATGTGTGGTGACCGGCCAGCCCTTTGACACAGCCAAGGTGAAGATGCAGACTTTCCCAGACATGTATAAAGGCATCGTTGACTGTTTTGTGAAAACCTACAAACAAGTCGGGTTGCGAGGCTTCTACAAGGGAACCACACCGGCGCTGGTGGCCAACATCGCCGAGAACTCCGTTCTGTTCATGTGCTATGGATTTTGCCAACAAATTGTGAGAAGAATTGTTGGAGTAGACAGGAAGACAAAGCTCAGGTGAGTAATGGAAACTCTTCTGGATTTTAAAATGATAAATCAATCATGCAACTGCTACTTGGAAATATTGTATTGTCAGGGTGCAGCTCGTGTCCCAAGTCCCCTCTCTGCCACTATGTGGTGCAGTAAGCTTTGGAATGTAGACCCATAACTAAAGCAGAACCATCTGCTTCTTACTGCAGCTGGCTGGTTTAGCTAATCATAACTTAACTGGAATATTCAAGACATGCAATGTTTTTACCAAAGGGATGGAGCAGGGCAAAGCCTGCAAGGTAGTTGTGATGGTTTGGGAGTTCCCTGCCCCCTCACACTTTGTAAAATCACCCAGAGTAGACTCAGTTGGCTGGAAGTTAAGGACTGAAGCTCTATTTACAGCTCAGCACAATATACAAGCAGAGATATACACAATAGACAGGAATATTTACAGAAATACACAAGGTAAAGGCAATACAGAAACAACTACCCTCCCAGAAATCAGAGACCCCAGGAGGGGCTTCCAACCACCCTTCCACCTTCTCCCCACCCCTACACCTTACCCCAGGGTTTGCCTTACACACAAGGTGAGTTTGGAGGATCGGCCAGGGGGGTTGGAAGCAGAGTGGTTAGTGAGGTTACTCGGCAGAGAGGAGAGGACCCACTGGCTCCCAGAGAAAGATTGAGACACTGTTATCTATGTTTTGAATTCTTAAACATCTCAGCAAGCCTATGAGTGAAGCAGACATCACCATTGTTTTCCTTTCACAGCCTATAATGTAATTATCTCCACTAAAATATTAAATATTCCAATTAGCCTCAAACCAGCACAGCAGTATCCCCTTGATCTCTTAAGTTGTTCTGATTTTGCAGGGTAGGTAGTGGTTCTTCTTACAGGGAGGGATGCTAAGGGGAAAGGACACTTTTCTAATATTGCTTTCCTTTTGAAAATCTATTTATGTATATTTCAAAAGCTTATAATGGTATTTAGACCAAAAGTCTAATTTTGCACAGTGTGTCTACAGCACTGGCAATAAGTGGTTGCTAAAGGATGGCATGACTCATATAGTCACTGCGTTTGAATCTCTCGACACACTTGTCCTGTCTCTTCTTAAGTTCTTTTAAGTTTCTTTCACCTGCAGTACACTCTCAGGAGTTCTGCAGGTGATAGTCCCTCGTTCTGTAACTGGAAGAAGCAGCTGATCCTTAGCCATTGTCTCCCTGCTACCTGGGATTTTGTAGACCTGTACCCATGCCTCTTTTCCAGCTGAGTCTTTTCCTAGGTGGAAGATTCCAAGCCCTCCTAGTGGTCAATGAGCACTCTGAAGCTGTTTCTTTATCTGTCTGTGCTGTCTTTGTCTGCAACTCTTGTAATTCTAATGTGTCTGGGTTTTTAGTTTGAGACTAGAGCTGTGTGAGTATTCAAGGTGTGAACAAGTAAAGGATCTATGCAGTGGCATAATCTCTTTCTCGCTAGGATGGTTTTTCTCCAGGTGCATTACTTAGACCTGTCAGTGGTCCAGCAGTCTCAGAGTGCCTTACTGTTAGACATTCCTCAAGGTATGTCTTCTGTGTGGCAACTGGGAGCAGCTGTGTCTTCTCCTTGTGCTGCCCCACAGTGTTTAAACGACTTCTGCTGTCTTAACTCCATCTGTTCAAGGAGATGTCACATTAACCACATTCAGCTTTTCATTAGGAGCTTTTTCCTGCCTCTGTCATGCCCATCTGCAAATGGAGGTAGCTGTGAAGGCCATGACTCTGCATGTGACATCTCTGACATGACACAGTTAGCTACCTAAGTGCAAGATAAGTGTCTAAAACTGGCATTAAGTTCTCCTGTTAAGAAAACACATATTAAGATGTGCTGTGTTTCAAGACTGAGGCCTGCTGTGAGGGAATACGAAGTGATGAAGAAACAAACTGTATTAATTGTTCTCTACCTGCATTCTTTCACTGTTTTCTGACACCTGAGACCTGGCAGATGAGACAGAACTCTTTTTTTCTTTCTTTCTTTTTTAATTGCTTTCTCATATCAGGGGGTTGTTCAGTTTACAGACTCCTTGTCTTTTCCTGCCCACTAAAATGTAATGACCTACCAACATCATGCTTTGCTTAGCCATCTTTTTTGATCCTCCCAGGAGGTAGACCACAGACTCACAGAAGTTCTAGGATCATCTTTTCACACGATGGAGACAGCATGTTTACAGTGTATATAGGGAAGATGGTGCAGGAAACTTTCAAACAGTTTGTTTGGAGCAGGATACAGAACGAGAATGCATCTTGAATATGTACCAGCAGCTGTATCTGACATCTGACCTTTCTTTCTTCAGTCAAGTAACAGCACTTTTCAGATCCCTGATGGCCATTTAATATATTGCTAACTGAAGAGAAAAATAATGTTACTGCATGGCAATGCTAGGACAAAACACTGAAGGATTTAAGTTTATGAAAATTCATCCCATGGTGCTACTCCTTTGATCTCATCTGGGTCATTGTGGGGGTTCCTTACAAGATGCATCTGTGAGAGAATTGACGTGGTCTGCAGTGGTGCTCCAAGTACATGTGGGCTGTCCAAGATGTCTCCACCCATTCATTTTGTGGAAGAGTCAAGAAGCCTTTTATATGTGCTGCAGAGGAGGAGAAAACCTCTGAAGAGGTGACTAACCTTCAGACATGACAAGTAAAGAACTATAATTACCATCTTTGCCTCTGCTGCTTAAGAACTGTCACATTGTCTTAGCCTGAAGAAGAAAATGCATCAAGTCAGAAACTGAGATGAGTCTAAGCTGCTTCTCACTTTTTCATTATTTTATAATGTTTGAAATTTCTCAAAACCAGCTGTGGTGGTTTGGGTTTTCTTTAAGTTTGCTTTTCAGCTGTACCTCTAAATGGTTTGGAAATAAGCTTGCCCAGCCTGCCTGTGTTTACGGATACCCTGGCTGTCTTGTGAGGCCTTGCAAAACAGAAAGAGAATTACAACACTATTTTCAGACTCATGCCACTGATGGACGAGTCAGAAAGAAAACAGAGAGAGAAATGCTCAATTTCCTTTTTATCTTTTAACACCCATTTAGTCCAACCAAACTGATTTCATTCCATGCCAAAGTCTAAACTGAGAGAACTATTAGCCTTGTTCACCTCGGTTTGACTTTCTGAGTACGTGACTAGCCATCTTCAGCAGGTTTTCTTTTGAGAAAACAAGATAAATGCCTTTATGGAAGAAGAAGCAACAAAGTAAAAGATTCTTGCTGTGGTGATGTGTGATCAAAACTCTCCCATCAAGATAAAAATACTGAATAGGTATTTTGAGTTGAGAGGGAAATTGAACAGGATTCAAAGCTCATCACTTCTGCAATGAAGTTCAGTATATTAAAGACCAAAGCCTAAACAGGGTCTCTAATTGAATTTTTGTGTGTAGAATTCAACATCAACAGAAAAGAGTAGAAAAGATCTGAGTTATGGCTAAATCAAGTCCTTTGTGTACATAGAATCATAGAATGGTAAGGTTGGAAGGGACCTCAAGGAGAGCTGCTCCAGCCCTCTGATCATCTTTGTGGCCTTCCTCTGGACCTGCTCCAACAGTTCCATGTCCTTCCTGTGCTGGGGGCTCCAGAACTGTACACAATACTCCAGAACTGTACAAAGTGTACATGTGTCACAAGTCTTTGATTGCATCTGGGGTTATTTTCTCTCCTGAAGAGAGAATGATCTTTCTCACCTTCTAGTGCATAGTTAGAAGGCTCCTCTTCTATATTATTCTATTCTTCAGTGTGTAACCTTTTTGCCTTGCTCTAGTTCATAACTCAGTGACTGCAGGGCTCAGTCATACTCTTTATTTTTCATTCTGCCTCAGTTTGGCTTGAGCTTTAGTGGGTGGCATTCTACATCCCTGTATGCCAAACTTTGTGTGCTCCAAGAGGGTTATGCAATGCTGCCATTTCTTCTTTACTGCATACTATTCAGTTGCTGCTTTGCAGGCTATTATTTTTGTTATTCTGCTTTGGCACTTGTCACTGCCACATCTGAATATATTGCAAGCTTTGCATTATGTAACAACTTTAGTTCCTTGATGCTTCTGTAAGGTGAAAAGTTGTAGCTTTAATCTCTGATACTATAGATATATAAAATTGCTAGGGATAGGGAAGATGTCTCCATTGTGTGACAAGAATTTCTGTGCAGCAGCAAGGTGAGTCTTGGCTGTGCTGACTCCCAAGTGCTGAAAGGAGAAGCTCCACTTGTTCTGTGCTATTTTGCAACTCCTGTCCAAAACACCAGTGTCTGCAGGTGTCTTTTTAAAGTGTATCATTGTGACGGTTTGGGAGTTCCCCGCTCCCCACACTTGTAAAATGACCCAGACTAGAACTCAGCTGGCTGGAAGTTAAGGAATGAAGCTCTATTTACAGCTCAGCACAATATACAAGCAGATATATACACTATATACAGGAATATGTACAGAAATATACAAGGTAAAGGTAATACAGAAACACAACTCCCCTCCCAGAAATCAGAGACCCCAGGAGGGGCTCCCAACCACCCTTCCACCTTCTCCCCACCCCTATACCTTACCCCAAGGTTTGCCTTACGCTCAAGAAGGATCGGCTGGGGAGGATTAGAAGAAAATGGTTCGTGAAGTTATTCAGCAGAGAGGAGAATCCAGAGCTGCTAGAGAGCCCAAAATGCTGTGCCCCCTGACGCAGGCTGCCTTATCTTTTTTAGTACCTTTTCTAAACATCTCAGCAAGCCTATGAGTGAAGTAGACATCACCATTGTTTTCTTCTCACAGCTTATATTATAACTTTTTCTATTAAAATATTCCAGTTAGCTCAAACCAGCACAATCATAAAGCAGTATGACCCTGGAATACGAGTTCTGGCAGTTTAGCAGCCCAGACATTGCAGTGTGTGTAAAATCACAGCAGAGTAAGCCCCAGTTCTGGAGTACTGTGAATCAATGGAGGTTACAATGCTGCTTTGTTCAGGGTGTGATTTACATGTCTGTGCTATCTCCAGTTCACGTGGTTGCATTCTTGGCAGCCTATCCATAAAAAACGTGTAGTGGTGCATTTTGCTCTGCTTTCAGATTTCTAGCAACTTCCACTGAAAATCTGTACAAATACTGGTAAGGTGAATTTGAAAACAGTGGCATCTATGAAGCAATTGTTGCTTCTGTACTCTTTGAGGGAGTCACTAGTACCCAAAAGTTGCCCAGTAAAAAAGGTCTATGAAAATCTTTATAAGAGCCAAGAAGGGGAAGATTTTGTAGTGTTTATTCAGCTGCAGATACTGAAGTATAGCAAGAAGAGTAACAGTTGCAATGTATTTTCTTGGGTGTCAAAAAGATGTATTTGAGTTCTACATGAAGATGGGATGAGCTAGGATTTTCATGTCCCTAGCTGAAGTAAACTATTTGCTCTTTTTCCTTGAGACGCTTTCCCCATGACTCTGTATCAGATTTTCTTGATGATATTTAGAGTACACATTCAAGGAACTGATTGCTGTTGCAGTGGCTCCACTGCACTGAAGGTCAATGCCCAAATATCTTCTGCAGTTTCTCTCTTGCAGTGATCTGCAGAATGCTGCTGCAGGCTCCTTTGCCTCTGCCTTTGCCACCCTAGTCCTCTGTCCCACAGAGCTGGTGAAGTGCCGGCTGCAGGCCATGCATGAAATGGAGTTGTCAGGAAAGATAAATCAGGGACACAAGTAAGTATACACCCTGCCCAGTATCTCTGAAACTTTTGTATGTATTTAGTATTTTTAATTCTATGTTGGCTTAGTCTCACATTTGTAGTGCACTGTTAAACAGAGAGGAATCACAGAATATCAGGGGCTGAAAGGGACCTTGAGAGATACCTAGTCCAACCCCCCTGCCAGAGCAGGATCTGTACCAGATCAGAGCACCTGTACCAGACCACACAGGAACACATCTAGGTGTGTCTCGAGTATCTCCGGAGAGGGAGATTCCACAGCCCCCCTGGGCAGCCTGTTCCAGTATTCTGCCACCCTCACAGGGAAAAAAAATTCCTCCTTGTGTTTACATGGACCTTCATATGCCTCAAATTCCACCTGTTGCCCCTTGCCCTGTTACTGGGCATCACTGAGAAGAGTCTGGCTCCATCCTCACGGCACTCACCCTTCGCATATTTATGAACATTGATGAGGCCACCCCTCAGTCTTCTGTTTGCCAAGCTAAAGAGCCCCAGCTCCCTCAGTCTCTTCTCATAACAGAGATGTTCCATTCCCTTAATCATTTTGGGGCCCTACGGTGGACTCTATCAAGCAGCTCCATGTCCTTGAACTGAGG
>VWYK01073118.1:0-13849 GCA_013399775.1 Semnornis frantzii
TCCTTGTCCTATCCCAGGGAGAAGGGAGTAGAGCCTGTCCCTCCATCCTGACCCCCAACCCTCAGATATTTATTAACATTTATTAAATTCCCTCTCAGTCTTCTCCAGACTAAGCGGCCCCAGGTCCCTCAGCCTCTCCTCACGAGGCAGTGCTCCAGTGGCCTCATCATCCTTGTAGCCGTGCCCTGGATTCTCTTGAGCAAATTCCTGTCTCTCTTCAACTGGAGAGCCCAAAACTGAATGTAGTATTCAAGGTGGGGTCTCACCAGAGCACAGCAGAGGCTTGTTAAATTCTGTGGGAGGGTTTGGGAATGGTAATCTGAACAACCTTTAGTATTCAAAAATGTATCAAACTACAGCTGAAATATACTGAACGTGAAATATTAAAATAATGAGTCATTACTCCCATCAGAGAGAAAAGAGTCAATTTCTCTCATTCCTTTTCATTCTCTACCCCAGTTCTATTCTAGAGTAAGGATAGAATAAAGAAGATCTAAATCAATTATGCAGACAATTGATCACTGACTTCAGAAACTACTTTGTTTTTCCAAGCAACTCAAGGGGTTCTGGAAAAATATGAGACAAATAAACAAACAAGCAAACAAAAAGTTTACCAAAAAGCTATTTTTCGAGGAGGAGATCATAAACAACTAACATTAACAGTTAATAAAACTGTGCTTCAATGGAATTGTATCATAGTTTATAACAAGCTCACAACCATGGTTGTAAAAGAGCTTTAGAGGGTAGAACTACATAGCTTACAATAGACTGTCAAGAAACATTGTGGACATGATAGTGAATGTCATGTCATATGCTTATCAAATATTTAAGGAATAAAATAATCTGTGTTGCTGTGGAGGGAGACTCCACGACATTCCTGGGCGGCCTGTTCCACTGTTCTGTCACACTCACGGTGAAAAGATTTTTACTCCTGTTTCCATGAAACTTCCTATGCTTCAACTTCCACCCATTGCCCCTTGTCCTGTCACTGGGCATCACCCAGCAGAGCCTGGCTCCAGTCTCCTGGGACTCATCCTGCACATCTTTATCAACATGAATGAGGTCACCCCTCAGGCTCCTCTTCTCCAAGCTAAGGAGCCCCAGCTCCCTCAGGCTCTCCTCATAAGGAACAAATTCCACTCCCTTCATGATCCTTGTGGCTCTGTGCTGGGCTCTGTCAAACAGTTCCCCGAGGTCCTCTTGAACTGAGGAGCCCAGAACTGGACACAATATTCCAGATGCAGCCTCAGCAGGGCAGAGTAGAGGGGGAGGAACCTCT
Source organism: Semnornis frantzii (assembly GCA_013399775.1). Lineage (NCBI taxonomy): Eukaryota > Metazoa > Chordata > Aves > Piciformes > Ramphastidae > Semnornis > Semnornis frantzii. The sequence goes on from VWYK01073118.1 coordinate 1,280, forward strand.
CTTGATCTACTAACCACAACCGTTCTAATACATTCCCGAATGGCATTGACCTTGGCTACAGGAGCACATTGCTGGCTCATGATTAAGCTTCCGCCCACTAGGACCCCCAAGTCCTTTTCATTGCTCTCCCACAGGTCAGTCCCCAACCTATACTGATGCATGGGGTTGTTCTTTCCCAGGTGCAAGACTCTACACTTGCCCTACTTTTACTTCATCATAAAGTGAATAAGACCATTGTAACACACAAGAACCCATTTGTAATCTTCCACCCAGAGTGCTACCAAAGATGGCAAACCACACTGTAGTTCAAAGGGCATAGATCTTCTCAGAAACATTTACAGAAACACTCAAAAATTATCAACGATCTTCCAAGAAGTATCTAAAGAGAACCAGATAATGACAGCAGTAATTAGAGCATCTTGTAAACCTGGAGAGTAAAATCACCACCAAAAGCAGGGTATCTGTAAAGATTTACATCTCAAAGCATTTAAGGGGAGGAGAGTCAGTTCATTAATTACCAGTTCCAAAAAAATTAAACTTCTATTTCTAGTTCTCAGAGAAGCTCTCTACAAACTTACAAGGATAAAGATGGGATTCCAATGTGTACTCTCATGGAAAACCAGCAATCAGAGGGAGAAATTCCTCATCCAAACATACACACAGAGAATCATGCACAGAATTGAGGCTGGAATAGACCTCTGAGATCATCAAGTCCAGCCTATGCCCTGTGATAGGACAAGGGATAATGGGTATAAAGCACAGCACAGAAAGTTCCACCTCAACATGAGGAAGAACTTTACTGTAAGGGTGACAGAGCACTTGCACAGGCTGCCCAGAGAGGTTGTGGATTCTCCTTCTCTGGAAACTTCCCAACCCTGTCTGGATGTGTTCTTGTGCAACCTGTGCTAGATTCTATGGTCCTGCTCTTGCAGGGGGCTTGCAGGGTGGTTGGACTTGATGATCTATGGAGGTCCCTTTCAATCCCTAACATCCTGTGATGCTGTGAACACCACCACACCAACTAGACCCTGTCACTAAGTGTCAGATCCAATCTTTCCTTAAACACCTCCATGGACGGCGAGTCCACCACCTTCCTCAGCAGTCCACTCCAGTATCTAATTATCCATGAGGAAGTTTAACTAACACCCAACCTAATAGCATCCAACATCCTAATAATAACATCCAACCTAGACCTCCCCTGGTGCGGCTTCAGGCCATGCCCTCTTATTTTGACCATGAGAGTGACATGAACTCCTAAAATGGAGAAATGCTGTGCATAAATAGTTTGGATTAAAAGCAAAAAAACCCCAAACCACCTCTGCATATTGCAACAATAGCAGCAACAGCACAGAACAAATGAAAGAGAGATTATCAATATCTTCACCAAAAAAAGGCACAAGAATTTAATGTTTCTGAGAGTAAACAAAGATTATTTTTTCTTTTTTTAAATCACAAAATGTCAATGCATTAGATGGAACTCATCTCACCAACTGCTTTGTTAAAAGAAAACTCAGCTACAACCAAATGTTTCCAGAACATGACAGAAGAGGGAGAAGGAAAGCATGAGTAGATATTCAACCCCCATCCCCTCCCACCTAGCCATAGAGATATAAATTTAGACTATCACAGAGATGCAGTGGGAAACATTAGAGTTTTAAAAAGATGCTAAAGGTCAATCCATTCAAGAAATTTATGGAAAATTTGATAATACTGAACTACCCCAACCAATCCTTCAGGTCAGATTTCAATTATTGAGAGACCTTTATGTCAGAGGAAAATAATTCCCAGCACTGGTTATCATGTGACCTGTCAACATAAATCACAAGAACTGGATATAGATGCTTCCATCTGTACTTCTCGCCTCTGCAGTATCTCAAAGCTTTGCTTCTATCTTATTCTACTTACACAGCTTAAGGAATTTCCTTGACCTCCTGCCTGACGGTGTCAGTTTTACTTGCTCTCTGGACATTTGACCCAAGGTTGTGCAATTCCACTCTTCTGCAGCATCTCTTGCTTCTCTCTAATGGAATTATGAAGGTTTTTCTTCAGGTTTGTAAATGGACTAATTTTTAGACAGTGATATTTATCCTCCCTTATAATGAGCATAAAGCTTAACGACAAGAAATTTTCTTGCTTTCTCTTCCCATCTGCCCTCAGGTCCTGCAGTTTTGCTTCATGAAGGAACGGGAAAAGATGGATACAGGAATTCACGCAGAGCTTTGCTATGGGTAACATTTAAATAACAGGTAATAAAAATAAATCTATAGAAGAATTACTGCAGACACAGACAGTTTTCTCTGATTTAGTGTGCAGCGTGCCTTAACTGAAAGTATCAGAAACACACCCCAGGAAATACACAGCATCAGCATGTGACTAAGCCTTGATGATCACACCTGGCTACAGAGTACATGCCACACAGAGGATGGGTTGTAAAGAGAGGCTTATCAATTTTTTGCATAAAGGAAGGCAGCCTGGAGTTTGTATTCTATGCCAAAAAAACCCACCTAGCAAACAGCAGTCACAGGGCTGTTATGCCCCATTTTGAGTCAGACCTTACACAGCAAGAGTGAGAAGTCCCATTCCCACTCTTTAAGGGAGAACTTTTAATGGTGAAATGAAGGTCTCATGACTGTAATGCTTGCTTTCACTCTAATGTCAACTGATGATGGAATGTGAAGCAGCAGCACCAACAGGGGAGAATGATAGCTATAGCCTACGTGACTGACCTTTCAGGTGCTTGACAAAAGCCATCAAGTTACTTAAGGGAAATACTGGTGGTGTCCCCGTATGAAAATGTACAAAGAGTTTCCACCATAAATGTAAATGAGGAAGTCACTCCTGTCACATTCGTGTCTATTTTTACTCCCATTTAATGACTGGCATCAAAGAAAGGAAATGCACTCATCACAAATTTTACAGCAGAGAAAGCCTGCGTTAGAGAAAAAAGCACATTCCCATCAGAATTACAATACCGGAAATACTCAGGACATCACCTATTGAAATGCTAACCTCCCTAATGCATAGCAAATGTCAAATGATCACTACAACATGCTCCTTCTCAGCAACATTTGCATTTTCTGCCTGATAGTCTTAAAGATTCCAACAGTGATGCCCTGTATCATGTGATTGTGCAAGGTTTCTCTTTATAACTATTAGCTGAGATAACAGCAAAAGATGCAGAGAAAATCTGTAGTGGCACAGTCCTCTGCAGCCCAAACTTCAACACTAAATGAGAGAGACAGGAGAAACTTAGAGGAAACGTGCAATTACTGCGGACACTACTTAGCATCCCTCACAGGCCAAGGTGCAAAACTACCTCTTAACATTAACTGGTTTGGACAGGTCAAATCCAAAATCCAGTGCAAGTGCATTCCACAGCGTGACTTTGGCTGCATAAATCAAAAAGCTGCTGAGTACTGAATAAGGCAGGTTTGTACATTGTAGTAGAGAAGCAGCTTCTCAAACATCTTAAAATGAAGATGCAGCTAACTTTCTTACCTGCTAGAGAACTGTAAAGATCAGTTTATTGGTGAAAGCTTAACTGTAATGAGATTTCCCAACTTCATTAAACAGTCTTCTTCATGTCTGTTTTATCAAAACAAATTCCTGCCAACAAATCTGGCCCTGAGGAGCAGTGCTGGAGGTGTTAGTTCTGCTCAGCAGTGAGTGTTACAGTCTTCAGCAGAGCAGGGCTCCAGGCTACTTTGGTTCTGCCTGCATTTTCTCAGACTGAAGCCTGAAGGCTTCAGAAGTTTCTTCACTACATTCCAGTTGATAGCCAAAAGTGGATGCCAGTGGTGAGAGTCTGAAGCATTAAGTTTCTTTATTGTAATAAGAAATAACATTATTTTTGTTTGTGCAATATATCTTCTAGTTCAGAAACACAAATATTCTGTCAAGATGGTGTTGGTCAAAGGTTCTAGACTGGCCTTTCAGAGTGTGAGTTCAGTACTTTATAGGGACACTGGTTAGGTTTTTATTACTACTATGAAACACAAAGCATGGAATATTCATAAAGAATTCTTTATCTCAGCGAAGAAAAATAAAATTCTATTTCAGCTTGACATGGGTAGAAAAAAAACTTGCATAGAAACTGTTTCTTCTTTTCGCTGGAGTGATCTGCTGTAGGAGTTAGCCATATGCTTTAAATGTGACTGACGTGTCTCTGAATTTAATGTGTCACCTGCTGAGTTCAGGATCTGCTGTCTATCTCTCGATGTGTAAAAAATGGATTGCTTCAAAGTGATTTATTGCCAGCAAAATAGAATGTGAAAACAACAATAGAAACAGTGCTGTAAAGGCATCCTTCATTTAATAGCGTGGTTTGACGTGTAAATTATTTCACAAATATAATCATTCTTATTGTGAAACTCTCAGCCTTGATAAAGCTATTGCACAGGCTACTCGCTGGCTCCCTGATTCATTAAGAGCTAATGCCATTAAGAACATGGGAAAACGCAGCATTAACTCCTTGGGTTCCATTACAACCTGTAAATCCATGCAAAAAATACAGTCCTACACTTCCACCACCAATCTGTGGAATTAATCTCTGTGATTGCTCTTTTTTTTTCCTCTGCTGTCAAGTATCTACACAATCATTTTTATAAGGGATCTTTGTTTTCTCTTTCTACAAATGTGTGTCTTGCTTTGTAAATAGAATCACAGAATGGTAAGGTTGGAAGGGACCTCAAAGATCATCTAGTTCCAACCCCCTGCCATAGGCAGGGACACCTCCCACTAGTACAGGTCACTCAAGGCCTCCTCCAACCTGGCCTTGAACACCTCCAGGGAGGGAGCAGCCACAAACTGTACATGCTAGCAAAGACACACAGAATATTTAAAAAATATCATGGGTTATCCTTCAAAAAATGTTTTTAAAAAAGTAATAGGTTATGAATGTTTCTTATTTTCAATTATTTTAACTTTAAAAAGATTAACATAAATTGTAAATGGTAGCAATAAATACTGGACATAAACACTGCATCAAGAATTTTGGGCATGAACGGCCCATTTTAAGACATAAGACTATTAGGTTTAAAAGGAGGCTGAAGAGAAAATATATTACATAGCATATATAATTTGTCCCAGTTTAGGGCCACGAGCTGCCCGGGACTGGAGGACAGAAGTGACTCTTACTCCTTTTGGAACATACGAAGGAGGACAATGTACAATGATTGGAAGCTTAAAGGAAGATTCTACTTACAGGTGCATGTATGAAGAAGGCAATCAGACAGAATGAACACACCCATAAGCTAGGCCAAGCCTATTGGACTAAAACCTTCTAGAATCCTTCACCCCTTCCACCCTCAGCAGACTTGAGAGTAGGTCAGAACTGCCCTCCCCAGCTGAAGCCTACAATGCCTCAGCAGGCTGCATGCCGCAGCTCACAGCTCCCTGCCAGCCAGGAGCCAGCTCACACACACACCATGAGATAAACAGGGACGAGCTCTGCCCAGAGAGAGAAGTGAAGAGAGGGAAGGCAGGGAGAAGACAGCAATATCAGCCACGCACTGCCTTATCAGCTGTGATGCCAGAAAGTGGAATAGAATAACAACATTACAACATCCTGAGATGACCAAGTCCACCCCCAGAACGGGACTTTGTGCAGTTTTCTTAAGGGGACCTGGGACCCCCATTAAACTATCACAGTAATCACAGTTTACTGAACTGCCACTTTCAGAAGCTTCCATCAACTATGTTTCATGTCCTTTAAAAACAAAGTATAACTGCTTGTTTCCCTTTCCAGACACCGTTTGCCTCAACCACACCAATGGTGCTTCCCACGGTCACTCTTAGAGTGCAAAGAAAAAACTTGTATAAAATTACTGCCTCTGTTTCTTGTCAAGCATCTCACCAAAAACTCTATCAGTAATGAAAACAAGTGCTACATACTATTAGTATGGTCTAGTTAAGGATGCTCCTGCTGACTGCAGGGAGGGGTCTGACTCGATGACCTTCGGAGATTCCTTCCAACCCAGACTATTCTATGATTAGGTATTCCCTGGCTACCAACATAAACCAGTTTAGTTAGTTTTACTGCTCTTTGATCACTGGATTGCTAAATCACAGTATGACAGTATCACCAATGTTGGAAGAAACCTCAAAGATCATCAACTCCAACCTGTTACCACAGACCTCAAGACTAGACCATGACACCAAGTGTCACGTCCAAACCCACCTTGAACACCTCCAGGGACGGTGACTCCACCACCTCCCTGGGTAGCCCATTCCAGTAGGGAATGACTCTCCCAGTGAAGAACTTTCTCCTCACCTCAAGCTTAAACCTCCCCTGGCGCAGCTTGAGACTGTGACCTCTTGTTCTGGTGCTGGTTGCCTGAGAGAAGAAAGCAACCTCCTCCTGGCCACAACCACCCTTCAGGTAGTTGTAGACAGCAATAAGGTCTCCCCTGAGCCTCCTCTTCACCAGGCTAAACAATCCCAGCTCCCTCAGCCTGTCCTCATAGGGTTTGTGCTCCAGGCCTCTCACCAGCCTCGTTGCCCTTCTCTGCACACGTTCAAGCACCTCAATGTCCTTCTTAAATTGAGGGGCCCAGAACTGGACACAGTACTCAAGGTGTGGCCTAACCAGTGCAGAGTACAGGGGGAGAATGACCTCCCTGCTCCTGCTGGCTACACTATTCCTGATGCAGGCCAGGATTCCATTGGCCTTCTTGGCCACCTGGGCACACTGCTGGCTCATGTTTAGGCAGGTGTCAATCAGTACCCCCAGATCCCTTTCTGTTTGGCTGCTCCCCAGCCACTCTGACCCCAACCTCTATCTCTGCATGGGGTTTTTGTGGCCAAAGTGCAGCACCTGGCACTTGGATTTGTTGAACACCATCCTGTTGGACTCTGGCCATCTGTCCAGGTGGTCGAGGTCCCGCTGCAGAGCCCTTCTGCCCTCCAACCCGTCAACATCTGCCCCTAGTTTGGTGTCATCTGCGAATTTGGTGACTGACTCGATGCCCTCATCCAGATCATCAGTGAAGATTTTAAAGAGGATGGGGCCCAGTACTGATCCTTGGGGGACACCGCTAGTGACTGGCCTCCAGCTGGATGTGACACCATCCACCAGCACTCTCTGGGCTCGGCCAGCCAGCCAGTTCCTAACCCAGCACAGAGTGTTGCCATCCAAGCCATGAGCTGACAGTTTAGTCAGCAGTTTGCCGTGAGGGACAGTGTCAAAGGCCTTGCTGAAGTCCAGGTAGACCACATCCACAGACCTCCCCACATCCACTAAGCAGTTCACCTGATCATAGAAGGAGATCAGGTTGGAGAGGCAGGATCTGCCCTTCCTAAATCCATGTTGGCTGGACCTGAGCCCTTCGCCATCTCTCAGGTGTGTAGTTATTGCCCCCAAGATAATGACTCAAGCTTAGAACCAGCACCATCACTGGACTCCCATACCTCTGCCTTCACATGACTGCTATTTCATATTTGGGATTATAAACTCAAAAATTAGCAAAATATGGTTGAGCCTACAAAAGATAGAACAACCATGCAAGTTACACTCAACAAAGCAGCAACGAGAATCACAGAATCACAGAATGTTAGGGGTTGGAAGGAACCTCAAAAGCTCATCCAGTCCAACCCTCTCTGCCAGAGCAGGATCACCTAGAACAGATCACCCAGGAACGTGCCCAGGTGAGTTTTGAATATCTTCAGAGAGGGAGACTCCACAACCTCCCTGGGTAGCCTGTTCCAGTGTTCTGTCACCCTCACAGGGGAAAAAAAAACCTCCTCATGCTTCCATGAAACTTCCTATGTTGCAGCTTCCGCCCATTGCCCCTTGTCCTGTCATCGCCAAGCAGAGGCTGGCTCCTGCTTCCTGGCACTCACCCTTTATGTATTTATAAACATTAATGAAGTGTTGAGTTGCTTGCTGCTTGCTTTTTAGTTTTCTTCTAGCAGTTACCAATGCTTCCTTTTCATTTTCTTCCAGTAGTTACTGATGATGGGAGGATACAGGATACTTTCCTCTGTGTAAGCTTGATTTTGCCTGAAATTTTTTGTTGCTGATTGGTTTTACAGGAAACTGAAGTACTGAGTATGAATGACAGCAATAGCTTGCCAAGTCATGGTTGGTTATTTTAAACATTGACAAGACTCAGCTTCTTGCCAGCACTTAAATTTATCCACTGCCTTTCAAGTCTTATTTTCTGTGGGTTTTGAACATTAATACACTTTTCTACCTACAGAGGAACCCTGACATTTTAATGACTATTTGTCACAGAAGCAAGACTGGAAAGTGGGGAGGGAGAGGTAAGGATCTACTTTCTGCAGTATTTCTCTCTTAAATACGTGCAGAAATCAGAAGGGACCCAGCTGTTGGGTCTGGGTTTTTTTGTCTCTTTGTGATATTGAAACTAGCAACTCCTGTGGATAAATAAGTATTGCTTAAGCCCTCAGTATTAGTTATGGTTTCCAAGTGCAATTGCAATCTGTGATGTATGATGCAGTGATTGTAAAATTTCCTCTAGAAGACTTCCACTCCACATCTTGGAAAGAAAAATACAAAGAAGCATAGAAGAAAAGACCAGCAAAGCGATTTACCCATATTTATTCATAAGGTTAACTGCAGACTTCATCACTGACCTGAAATTAAACTGGTTTTGCCAGACTTCAAGTGCTACCCAGAGTAGTCTGCCCAGTTACAGGCTACTTGTAACCAAAAGAGATCTTTAAAAGTATGTGTTTAAGTACAACTGATTTACAAGCACATTTCTACATGACACAGAATGGAAGTGTTCAGCATAAAGAAGATCAGGTATTGGACAACGTGGATTCAATTTGCACACAGCTTCAAATTTAACTTCAGGACTAAGCTACATGGTCAGGATTTTCCTTTGGCTTTTATAACTTGAAAGAAAAATGCAGTTCCTGGCATGTTTGTATTTCAGATTGCAAAGGAATTCCTTAGCAGAATGACAACATCACATTTGTGATGCACCAGTACAGGCTGGGGGCTGCCCTGCTGGAAAAGCATTTCCTAGGAAAAAGACATCGGAGTGCTGTTGGACAGCAAGTTCTGCATGGACCACCAATGTGCTCTTGTGGCCAAGAAAGCCAAAGGCAGCCTGGGGTGCAGCAGGAAAAGTGTGGCCAGCAGGCCTAGGGAGGTTCTTCTCTCCCTCTGCTCTACCCTGCTGAGACCACACCTGCAATACTTTGTCAAATTTTGGGCTCCCCAGTCCAAAAGAGACAAGGACCTGCTGGAGAGTCCAGTGGAGAGCTGCAAGCAAGGGTGACTGGGGAACTTGAGCATCTCCCCTATGAGAGAGACTGAGAGCCCTGGGGCTGTTCAGTGTGGAGAAGAGAAGGCTGAAAGGAGATCTGATCAATGTCTATAAATACCTGGGGGATGGGTGTCAAGTGGAGGGGACCAAGCTCTTTCTGGTGGTCAGCAGCAATAAGACAAGGAACAGTGGCTACAAACTGGAACATAGTAGGTTTCATCTCAACATGAGGAGAAACTTCTTTACAGTGAGGGTGACAGAACCCTGGAGTAGGTTGCCCAGAGAGGTTATGGAGTCTCCTTCTCTGGACACATTCTCTGGATGCGTTCCTGTGCCAACTACCCTGGGTGATCCTGCTTTGGGAGGGATTGGACTGGATGATCTCTGGAGGTCCCTTCCAACCTCTGAAGTTCTGTGATTCTGTGATGCTGAATGTATTCTCTTAAAGTTAAAAAAAAAAAAAAATCTATTGCCATGTTTGATAAAACATGGATAAATATTATATATTTTTTTTTAATATATAATGTATGGGGCACCATATTGCTTTGAGAATAAAGAATGCAGCTTACTGCAATGTGGTTTAGAAGTGTGACCTGTTAGTAACTCAATTCCTTTCCCTCTCATACCTGAGTACTACGAAGGGGACAGTACTACAGTCCGAGAACAGTGTTTTCTGCTTCTTGCACCCTGCTTCAGCTGCTGGCAGTGTAGACATGATGCTCAGTGTAAAATCCTAAGCTTAACATTGCAATGTAATTTTAACACATAAATCCCAGGAAAGGTGTTGTTTGGGAGTGAATTTCACTTTCTCTCATTAAAAGGGGTAGAGACTGGAAAAAGTTCAGAGGTGCATTCTCAAATATGACACAAACAGTATCATATCAGTATAAAAAAACCAAAAACCCAACCAAGCAACCAAACAAGGACACCACACAGAAGGGGCTTGGATTCCCAGTGAAGACTCTAGCCTTGCATGCACAGCAGCAGTGGCTATCCCATGCCTATCAATAGCTTCACCACTCTAGAGATACAGCAAAATAACTGACAGTAGTATCCATGTAGTAACCACATTGGGTAGTGGCAATGTCTGTCCATGTCATTGCTAAGTGACATGAAGTATGCATAGACAGCTCTTGACAGCAATGTTGTACTAGAACGATGCTTTTATAGCTGAGCTGCCTCCTCAAATAGAGAAATTAGAGATTAAATATAAATACAGGATCTGAAATAGTTTTTAGCTTGAAAAGGATAGAGTCATTCCTTTTCCAGCTCTATGGGTAAAACCCAGGAGCCCATGATTATGGTGAAGTTCTTCACAGTAATTGCAGCTTTGCCATTTCCCTTCTTTGCTGCATTATACCTGCCTCTGAAGTCAAAAGCCTTCATTTTGCTTCACTTCAACAAAAAAAGAAATTAAACCCATTAAAATTAGATCTCTATTGCCCCCAGAGGAAAGTCGATGGTCTAGACAGATTAAGTCTTTTGCTTACCATTGAGGGAACAACTTACTATATCATGGGTGCCAAAGCTTTGAACTGTTAAAGTTCTGAAACTACTTAAGTGCTTGTTTTTCACTTCCATCACTAATCAGTCTGCATTAATGTGCCACTTTCAGCTCACAGAAATCTTGAAAATACATTGAATGTCACAGCAAATCACCAGCAATAGATTATATGGGCTTTCATCATTTTCAACAGAAAAAAGTCCCAAAGAACTGTGCTGTAATTTCACCAGCACTGATCTTAGAAAGAACTGCCTTGTCCAAATCAGATGCAAGTTCTTTGCAAGACCTCCAACTTAAAATGATTTTGTAAGCAAGAAATGTATTTCTGTTGGAGCAGCCTATGAGGACAGGTTGAGAGAGTTGGGGGTCTTCGGCCTGGAGAAGGCTTCCAAGCGACCTTAGAGTAGCCTTCCAGTATCTGAAGGGGGCCTACAGGAAGGCTAGGGAGAGACTATTTACAAGGTCTTGTAATGACAGGATGAGGGCCAATGGGTTTGAACTGGCAGAGAGGACATTGAAACTGGATGTTAGGAAGAAGTTCTTTCCAATGAGGGTGGTGAGACACTGGCACAGGTTGGCCAGGGAGGTTGTGACTGCTCCCTCCCTGGAGGTGTTCAAGGCCAGGTTGGATTAGGCCTTGAATGAACCTATACTAGTGTGAGGTGTCCCCGCCTATGGTAGGGGGTTGGAACTGGATAATCCTTGAGGTCCCTTCCAACCTTACTATTCTATGATTCTATTTCCTGGAGTTACTTAAGAGCAAGCTTTATCAGATGTAAAAGATGTAAAGGTATATAGAAAGAGGTGGATGATCCATCCACATATCCATTCATCAGTGGGTAAACAGGCAGGTGTACTCCATAGGAAACCCACATTCTTCAGAACTTAACAGATTCCGGGATTGCAACCAGATACGTAGTGAGGGGAGGAAAAATTTCTCTCCAGTTATTCAAACATGGGTCCTAGAATTAGAATCACAGAATGTTAGGGGGTGGAAGGGACATCAAAAGCTCATCCAGCTCAAGTCCCATGCCAGAGCAGGATCACCTATACCAGATCATACAGGAACATGTCCAGGTGGATTTGGAGTATCTCCAGAGAATGAGACTCCACAACCCCCTGGGAGCCTGCTCCAGTGTTCTGTCACCCTTACAGAGAAAAAAATCTCCTCCTCCTGTTTTACATACAGTAATGTATTTTCAAGTGTGCAAGTAAAGAAAGGGTTTTCCCAGTTTTGTTTTGTGGAAAGGCTGCCAGTTTAACTATTAATGCACTTGTGAGAAAGGGGAGAGAAAAAGCCTTTAAATCAAAAGCCTTGCCATGGTTACATTGACATGGAGTATGAAACGACAGGATTTCACATGCCATATTCTATGTGTTAGCATATTCAACTATAGAATATGCTATCTTGTTTTCTAACAAGGCCTTCCTTCAGAAAAAGAATGATCATGGAGTCACAGGACTTCAGAGGTTGAATGGGATCTCCTTAGAACATTGAGTCCAACTCTCTGCCAAGGCAGGATCACCCAGGGTAGTTGACACAGGAACGCATCCAGGTAGGTTTGGAAAGTCTGCAGAGAAGGACACTCCACAGCCTCTCTGGGTAGCCTACTCCAAGGCTCTGTCACCCTCACTGTAAAGAAGTTTCTCCTCATGTTGAGGTGAAACCTCCTATGTTCCAGTTTGTAGCCACCGTTCCTTGTCTTATTGCTGCTGACCAGTGAAAAGAGCTTGGTCCTGTAAAGGGATGGGGTAAATTAATTAATGCGAGACGATATGTAAAAATATTAACAGTTTATTAATATTAAATATTCAGAACTCGCATCACCC
>VWYK01073120.1:10699-24031 GCA_013399775.1 Semnornis frantzii
TATATATATATATATATATACACACACACACATATACACACACACAGAGAGCACTACACACAACATGTTGCCACAGCACACTCAAATGTATTAAAAACATCAAAATCTCTGACAGCCATCAGTAATAAATGACCAAGATCATAAGTTCTGAAACAGCAAGCTATACACAAATTACAGCAATCATGACTACAGGCAGTTTTTTGGTATATAATTCAAATTACTTTGATCTATACACACACTTATCTTAGTTTTATGATTTAAAGAAAAAAAAGGAAATCAAAGAAAATAATAATGTCATGTTTGTGCAAGACCTCTCTCTATTTTCTTGCCAACGTAATTTCCATTGCTACCAGTTGTCAAGTGGATTAACAGTGACTATATACTCACTTTTCTTACCACTGTTGTCTGAGGGCCATGTCTGTTGTAAATAATCACCAGCTAGAGCCCTTGTATTTTGCCTTTAATCATGCATATTACCCTTTTTATAAAACATTATTTGCTTAAACACTGAAGTATTTCAAGTTTGTTCCCTTTTGTGAGAAAGCTAATTGAGTGAAATCTTGGTGGAGGAACAGGACCTTTAATAAACATCTGATTTGCTTCTGGATGGTGTTTCAGAATATATTTAAAATACATCATGTTTTGCTGACACCTCTCTGCACGGTTGCTGGTATAAAGCCCAGCAAGAGACTATGGCAACAGCAATAAGATAGTTATATATCTATAGATGTGTGCACTTACACATACAGAGACAGACACACAACCATGAACCAGTTAAAATGATCCTCAGAATTTTCATTGCTTTCATTTTCACAGGAACAGGTAACCACCTTTAAAGAAAAAGGTTGAAGTGGCACCAGCAAGTTTTACATGACAGTCTTCCAAGAAGGAAGCCTAGAAATCCATCAACATTTACAGAATTTACACAAACACATGCTCATCTCAGAATGCTTTAGCTTTAACCAGAAAGAAACCCAAATGTCTGCAGTAACACCATCAAAACAACAGGCACTTCATTTGTAGGGTTTTTTTTTAATTGGGGGGGTTTGAGGGTTTGTTGTTTTTTTTTGGAGTAGTATTCTTGTTTGTTTGTGGGGTTGTTTTTTATTTGGTTCTGATTTTTAATTTAGTGAGGCTTTCTATCTGCAGTACTAGAGCCTCACCAGAGTGTGCACACTACTATAAAAGTGATACAGCTCCTCCCCCCCTTCATCTTCCCACTCCTCTTCCACTTTGCATACAAAATGTGCAGAAGTTCCTTTAGTCTACAAATTAAATAGCTACACACTGAGCTCAAATTGTTATTTCTGGTATGAATTTCTGTCTCCTGGCAGATCCTGATAGGTGATGGAGGAAATTTGAGGTAACAAAGGCTTCTGTTTGCAGCAATAAAAGACCCTCAGCTGGGGTGGGGGGAAAGGAGATCAGAATAAAAGGCTAATATACGAAGCCTGTGTACACTACAGAATATCTGTGTTGAGTCCAGCAAGCAAAAAGTCTAGCAGATTCAAAGCAGTATTAAGAAGTGTTAATCCTTTTACCTCTGAGCTATTCATGAGCAATATGCAAAGCTGTTCTTATGGCGTCGCGTTTGCAATGCTCCAGTTATGCTTGCATCAGCATTTCCATTGTGAACCCTGCTTCCAGAGATTTTTCACTTTGCCAAGTTTTAGTCTGGAACAATTTTACTACAAGCCTGTGAGATTTTAGACCAGGATTAGGATTTAGGTCTGGTGAAGAAACATTTGGACAAAATCTGCTTGGCTGTTTTATTTAATAGAGTGCAAAGTTAATCCTTCCAAGTTACCGGACTGGAAAATACTCAAAAATATTACTTCTTTTCCAGCTTAGAAAAACAGAAGATTTACTCTCCCCAAGAGTTCCTTGTCCCCAGATCTCTACAATCACAGAATTGATAGCAGTTATAGACCACAAAACTAAGGTACAATTGAAACATGCCTGCCTTTGTCAGGCAGTTTCTCTTACAGATGCAACGTGGGGGCCAGGAAAGGGAGTAAGGAATAAGCATTTCAGCGTGGGTTGCAGGTGAAAGGTGAACTTTTAAACCCACAAGCTACACAGTAGCAAGGATAAGACAAACCACAGCACTTCAAACTCCATAAACTGTGCCTCATTGCTAGGCAATGGATCACAATCGCAAATCACAAATGCAAAATAACACTACAGAACTTATCAAGTATAAGATGTTCATTCACAGTTTTCATAAGCACATGTTCTATCTGGCTACACTATAAAAATTCACACAAAAACCAACATAACAGTGCTTTTACAAGTCGAGTTCTCTAGAGCAGACAGAAAATGTTTGCTGTATCCATACCACTTTCCTAAAGCCACCTGTGTTGCTCCTCAGATCTCAGAACTTTGAGATTTGCTGACATGGTTGTAGGAGCTCCAAGCTCGAGTCTCTCAACTTTCAAGTCTCATGATCACTACTGTGTGTTAGCTGCATGTCAGTGCATGCATTAGCTGCATGTCTGACATCCAGTAACACACTACCATCCTGAGCTTTGCAGACGCTCAACAGGGAGCACAGCCAAAGCCACTATCCACACTGCCCACAGTGCTGGCTCTTCACTGGTTCTTCTCCACCATCACTCCTGCACAATTCAGCAAGCTGAAGCTTATGGTTTCTGCACAGCTTCACAGTGTGAACTGATGACTGCAAGAAAGCCCTCCCTGATGCACCTAAACAACAGCTGCAATTCAGGGAAAAAATACTTTTTTTTTAAAAAAAAAAAAAGGAAAAAATCTCCAAATAATTTCCTTTTATAAGCTTTCCAAATAGCATCCACCACACCCAAGTAAACATAAGGAAATCAACACTTGGAGCTTCTCTATGACATAGCCTTGAACGCATCATATGCATTTATGTTCAAGCAGGGAGCTAAATGTTTGCAGGTTCTGTGAAGTTTTCTTCTCCCTTACCTGCCATGCCTAAATCATTCCTCCTATCTGGCCTTTGTATCAATATATAAACTGCACACTGTAAACTGGTTAGCATCTCATAGGGTAAATCCTTACCTTATGACTGCTTACACAGATTATCTATGAAGTAAATGATGAAGAATACATTTTCAGTGATAAATCACAAAACATGAGCCTAATTTCAGGTAGCACACAAGATCCATCCTTCGCCTTTTGACCAGACTTTCCATATCAAATACTTAAATTACCAAGCAATACTTTATACCATTTATTTCATTAGTATGTGTTTCATTAGGTTTTTGAACAAGGAAAACAGAATGGATTTCCCTCCTATGATTTAGATAATCTGTTTTAATTTGTGTCTGCTTTTGTGCTTTCCAGCTATTTTCTTGTAGAAATCCCATTTCTTACTGATTACTTGATACCAGTGAGGATTAATTTGCCTTTAAGCATACACTTCCTTCTTTAAGAAAAAAAAAAAAATAGTTGCATGGTTAAAATATCCACATAAATTACATGTTCATGTGTATGTACATACAGGTACATGTATATGCACACACACTTTTAGTTTTACATCTGACACCAAGCCTAATTTCCTTTTCTTGCTTACTAACAGTTTTTTCTCTTGACTTTTTCCAGTTGAATGTGGATGGAAACTGAGCACAAAATTATGAAACCGTAACTTAAAAGATTTAACTCTTTGAAAGAGTTCACTTGAAATGGACAGGTGTTATCTTAACATTTTTATCTTTTAAATCCATCAGGTTTAATCTAAAGATTTATCTACCATATATTGAAAAAGTCTCATCATCTTTCAAGATACTTTAATTTATATACACTAGAAAATGAACTTTTCATCTTGCTAAAAAAAAAAACAACTCTCAGTTGATTAACAGTGTATGAATGAGGCCAAGAATGGAATTCACTAAGTAAACCAGGGCAATACTGTTTTGTCTGCAGATGTGGAGTGAGCTACAGCTGATTTAACAATTCTACTAACTCTAAATCCAGATGGCAAGCAAACACCTTCCCAAGTTCAGGAACTTGATGATTCTAATACTGGAAGCAAAACTATAATGCCTGAAAATCATGTAGCGTTGCATTTTCAGGCTTTAACATGAGGTGTAATTTTCCATGCAGTCAGCCTGAGGACCATTTCATTTTCAAAAGGAAAATCTCCTTTTTTTTCCTAATTTAACAAAAACATGTTCATTTTCACTTAATCGTGAAAGAGCAAAGTTCAGTTTTCAATCCTCCACACACACAGCAGGTCAGTGCCACTGCAATTTGTCCATTCTCATGCAGAAGAGAATATAGACAGCTTCGATTTGTTTAGTTGCCCTTTCTTTAGTTTCTTCTCTATTTTCATGACTAGGCAGCGGGTTCACTGAATCATAGAATGGTTTAGGTTGGAAAGGACCTCAAAGATCATCTAATTCCAACCCCCTGCCACAGGCAGGGACACCTCCCACTAGAACAGTTATCACTCAAGGTCACATCCAACCCGGTCCTGAACACCTCCAGGGAGGGGGCAGCCACAACCTCCCTGGGCAACCTGTTCTAGTGTTTTCACCACCCTCACTGGAAAGAGCATGTAGTTTAAATCAGTTTCAATCTCCCCTCTGACACATCCTGTCATTGCAAGACCTTGTAAAAAGTCCCTCCACAGTCTTCCTGTAGGCCCCTTTCAGATGCTGGGAGGCTACTCCAAGGCCTCCTTGAAGTCTTATCTCCAGGCTGAAAAGCCCCAACTCTTGTAGCCTGTCCTCATAGCAGAGCTGCTCCAGCCCTTCATGGCCTCCTCTGGACTCGCTCCAACAGTCTGATGTCCTCCTTGTGTTACGGGCTCCAGAACAGTACACGGTANATGGCCTCCTCTGGACTCGCTCCAACAGTCTGATGTCCTCCTTGTGTTACGGGCTCCAGAACAGTACACGGTACTCCAGATGTGGTCTCATGAGAGCAGAGTAAAGGGGGAGAATCGCCTCCCTTTTTCATAAAGAAAAAGAAAACCAACCTCTAAATCAGGGTAGCTGGAAACAGCACAAAACTCATGGTTGTCTTCAGCATGAGGTCAACCAGAAAGCCCCTGAGGGCTCTACATCAAGCCAAAAAAACCAAAAGCTTTAACTTTCAGCTACAAAGCTCTCCACTTAAAACTTCACACACAAAAAAAACCAACCAAACAACACCACAGAGTAAGAAAATTTTGAATTTCACTTTTAAGCACAAGTGGAGATGATCATCTAAAGTACCGCTAGTCTTGAAACAGGTAGGCACAAAAGTGGGGAGAAAAACACCCAAAAACACATCTCCAAACAAACACGACTGTAAATACCAAGCCCATGATGCAGTTTGAAGAATGGTCGAAGGTCTAAAATAGTTAGCTATGTTACATGCTGACAAATACATTCAGTACTTTGCCACAGGGATTAGAATTTTGTCTGGCTGTATTAAGTATCTTATTTAATATAAAGATGGGAATAAACCTTGCAATCACATTTTCTGAGAGTCTACAAAACAGAAAGCTACCATCAGGGACTATAAGGTTATATATTATGTCAGGAAAGAAAGGAGGGGAAAAGAAATTAGTTTCAACCCAGAAAAACACAAGCAGGAAAAAAAAAAAAAATTCCAACACATGTATCCAGTAAGAGGTAGTAATGCAGAAAGCAGCAGAACCAAGAGATGATACAAATGAGAATTGTAATGAAATTATTATGAGTAAGAGAGAATACAGCACTTAACTATCCAACAAAATCTGAGCTACAAAAACAACAAAGGCTAATGCAGTTTTACTCAACTACAGAGAAATAAAAATTGTATACTCAGAAGCATTTTGATACATTTAAGGAAAGAATTTAAGACAATCGGGGTGGACGTGACAGGCAGGGAGAAGAATGGAAGGACAGTATTGATGGTCACCACAAGCCTTCAAGACTAGGTGACAGTCAGCACTAAAACTTTCCTGGACCAAAACTGCAGTACACTCAAAAGCACAGACACCATCACTGGTAGAAAAAGGATTAAGATTGTGGAGGTGAAAGAAGCAACCTCATCAGTTCTACAAAATAATCCAGGAGTTTAGTTAGTCCAGGCCTTCCCAAAGGCAAGGATTCAAGAACCAAGATGTGAGCAATGTGGGCTCCAGGGTGACTATGCCAAGATTTGAATCTCAGTGAGCCTCTATACTGAGGAAGGAGGACACCCTAACAAGAATTACATAGCCAGTTACAGCCTGCAGGGAAAGACAAGTACAGCATAAAAGCCAAACGAGCTAATGCTTTGCAGCCATTACAAGGATAGGCTGGACCATTAATAAATGATGGAGGACGAAGAATTTTAAAACTCAAGTAGCTTGCTACACTGACCACCTCTTAAAATCTAAAACAGAAATAAAGGAAAGGCTGAACAATTAGAATGTAATTATGAACTTAAACTTTATACATATACACACACACCTCCCCCACAACACATCCCTAACCAAGTACAGATATTTACCTGCGACAATTATGAACAGCACCACAAACAAATGCAAAAATTCAGATGCTTACATTGAGACTCACATGCACTCAAACACAGAGAAATAAAAATTATGACAGATAGCTATTCTCAGCAAGCGTTCTTGGCAATTCCATGCTTTTAGCTGTATTACCTCAGCAAAGTACCAGTTGATAGTCATTACAAATAGGCATTAATAATTACAAGTAAAAGCCTTAGGAAATGTAGACATACATATCAGAACCACTCCATAATATCATTTATTCCAAGGAGTTGAGTCAGAGAAGACAAATTGGCAAACAAGCTCAGCAGACAGAGACACCTTTACGACATAAAATATCTACAAATGAACAACATACCTAGACCTCAACTTCACTGAATAAAAACATACAGAAATTGTTATCATATAACCAAGCAAATTTTAGTTCTCCTTAAGGAACAGTTTTATTCAGATAGGAGGAGCCCCAAGAGCTCTGGAAGATAATTATCTTCCTTCAACCAAAATGAGAAATGAGGTTGATAAATATGTGCAAAATCTGATGCAGCCCATCACTTTTTTAGAGAACTGTAGCTTGCTGACAGCAAGCACAGTAGATAAAAAACACTTCAGCAAACCATTTGACTGCATCAAATGATGCAGTTTCAAAATTATCTAAGAAACTAGTTTTGATGCGGACAGAACACTGAACAACAAAAAAAAAAATAAAGAACATTAAAGTCACATACCGAATCTTTGAAAGTATCTCTCAAGGGTACAAGAAATTTTCTTATAAATTCACTTACTTTAAAATCTTAATGATGTAGAACAGGAGTAAACCGTGTGTTCTTGAAATCTGTGGATGATACTAAATTTAGGAGCTGCAAGCCCCAGCGAGGACAGAGAAAGTTGAGAAGCGGCCAATTAAAAATAAGGCTCTCCTTGGGAAAGTGCAGCGAAGACATCCAACAGGAAAATAATCTGAAAGAAATATTCAGTGGGAGTGACAAACTGAGGAGCCAAGAAATTCTTACAAGGTTTGCAGTGTGATCTGGTAGCAAGAAAGATTAATGAAACCCTGGCTGCACATGGAAAAAAAAAAAAAAGAATGCCACATCAAGCAAGAGAGAAACAACAGCTAAACATACCCACTTTGAGTGGCAAGCAATACAGACAGAATAACCACAGAACACTGCACTACTAAAATGGATGCAAATACCACTGGGATGAGACGGGTTTTATTCAGGCTACTCTGTGGTAGTATATGGGCATGTTTAAAAAGAAAGAAAAAATTGGTCTAAGTGTCTGAAAGCTTCCTTGCAACAGCCTTACTAAAGCTCCAATATTACAGCCAGACTCACAAGAGAGACTTAAATGATCGTTTAAGAGTTACTCTCACAAATGAGATTAGTAGCAGAAAGATGAAGATGTGCTGCAGGGTCTCCCGGAGGAAATACTGTGGGTTTGTTCTGCAAACACCTCTGAATGGACCAGCAAGGCAGGAATATATATGTTGTGCAAAGCAACTTTACACCATAGCCAAGCAATGAGTACAGACAGCTCTCAAGTTGTCTGAATGTCATTAATTTCTCAGCAAATGATTAGGCAAATACTTATTTTCTTCCAAGCACAATTTTCGTAACAGAAATGTATCAAGGAACAGGAAGGTAAACCTCCTCTTGTTTACAGAGCACATGAGCAGTAAATGAAGAAATACCGTATCTGTAGTGTTAACATTTGTGATTTTTGTTTTCCAGATTTTCAGTTATCTTAACACTGTGTATTGTTAGCTTTCTGTAACAAAAGCCAAGCATCAGAAACACAAACTTAGAGGGACTGCACCTCCCCACGGGTGGCTGGTTTTGAAGTTCACTTATTGGGATAGAGGTTGAAAAGCTAAGCAGGCACAATACCTTCTCCTCCTACAGTGTCAAGGACCTGTCCCGCAAAATCCACATTTTCAGCTGCACAGCTCAAACACTAATGCGTAGCAACAAACATAAATGCCACAGAACTGCTCCAAACAACTAACACTACCCCGGCATTTAGTATGAGGCACGTCACAGGACTTTGCAGGGCAAGAGCTCTGGTTTTCTTTCATTGCTGTAGCATACCAAGTGCAGACAAGTTGTTGGGTTTTTTTTAAAGGAAAAAATGTACAGTGTAAGTGAAAGCCAGGCTGAGCTGCTGTGTCTGCTTTGTTTCCCCATTCCTTTCCGCAGGGCTCGCCTAGCCAGCCCGTGTAGAGCCAGCCTGTCTCTCCACAGCACGGGTCACTTCACCAGCAGGCATTATTCAGAGAACACCAACCAAGTGTATTCAGACAGTGAGAGTTCACAACTCGCTAACACCAGAACTTTTTCATAACTTTGCTCAGTGATGTTTACTGAATGCTCCTACTGCAACACCTCAGCAGTTCTGCACTGCCAGTTTGACGCAAATGGTGCTGCAATCCAGTGATTTCCTAGATGGTCATTTCCTGATATACAGGAGAGTTGTCAGGTTACTTCTGCACAAAAAAGAAAAAAAGAGTAATGAACCTAAGGGTGGCCACTTTGTCAGAAAAAATCCAGTTTCCACTGAAAATTGGTTTAGACACAAGTTCTAAATATATTCCTTTGTACTGTGGATTATCACAGAATGGTAAGGTTGGAAGGGACCTCAAAGATCATCTAGTTCTAACCCCCTGCCATAGGAAGGGACACCTCCAAAAATAATACGTATTTTCCTTTATTGATGTACTCTGTAATCTCAAAAATCAGGAGATTTTTTTTTTTTTAATCCAAAACTTTTTAAACAATAGTTGCAGGTAAAGTCAATTTGTATGACCCAGTTTTGTTATTTATGGACAAAGGACACCAATTATCTGACACACGGGTTTTCAAGATGTATGTAATAATGTATCAATCAACCAAATTTCAGGTCCTGTTTTCTCCTGTCCTTTCTGTTCAGTCACTTGCTTCGACAGATTTTTGTCAGTGACTGCAACTTCAGTTCTGCCTGACACACTGAGTTTTCACCATCACATCTCCCAAGGTTAAACTTCAAGGTTTAAAAACAGGGTTTTTTTCCCGCGGAGATGACCTTCGTCAGTCGCCCCAGTTCCGAGAAATGAATGAAGTGTTCCCAAAACAAGGCAGATTTTAGTAGTAAGTTGTAGCTAAAAAGAACCTATATGACCTGCTTTAGAGACAGGGACAGCTAAAAATATTGCTGTCTGGGCAAGACTTTCAGGCAGGCTTTTGGATTCATGATAATTGGGTAATTCCTCCTGGATTAACAATATACAAGATTTTTGCTTAGCATTTAAAATATTTTCATTCAACATATAAAATCATCAAGGAAGGGTAGACAAATCTTTTAGTCAATAGTTAACCCCAGATACAGAATTATTTTAAGAGAGTTGACCGAATGTCCGCAGAAGTCAATGGGAATCTCTCCATCAACTCTGCAGAAATCACACCAGATACTAATAGTCATCTAAATATTAAAATCCGTTATTTATACTAGCAAATAAAAAGCCTATCAAAGAATCAATACGATCTGCCAGTTTCCTCCAAGAAGGATATGTCCTCTGAGTGATTTTTACTTGCATAATAGTCTATGCACTGCACTTCAGAGGTCTTGCAGAGCTGCGGTAAGATGTCCAGTCTCAAAAGATGCTACAAGGAAGAGAGGATCAGCCTCAAAGTCAATCCAGTCACACCAGCCTCTTACAGAGACACTTCAGGGCTTGGAGGAAGATGCAGTACTCCCATCTGGAGCACTCTCTACAGTTCTGGAGCCCTCAGCACAGAAAGGACATTGAACTGTTGGAGTGGGTCCAGAGGAAGGCCATGAAGATGATCAGAGGGCTGGAGCAGCTCTTCTATGAGGACAGGCTACAAAAGTTGGGGCTCTTCAGCCTGGAGAAGGCTTCGAGGAGATCTTATAGTAGCCTTCCAGTGTCTGAAGGGGGCCTACAGGAAGGCTGGGGAGGGACTATTTACAAGGTTTTGCAATGACAGGACAAGGGGCAATGGGTTTAAACTGGCAGAGGGGAGATTTAGACTGGATGTTAGGAGGAAGTTCTTTCCAGTGAGGGTGGTGAGACACTGGCACAGGTTGCCCAGGCAGGTTGTGGCTGCTCTCTCCCCGGAGGTGTTCAAGGCCAGGTTGGACGAGGCCTTGAGTGACCTGTACTAGTGGGAGGTGTCCCTGCCTATGGCAGAGGGTTGGAACTAGATGATCCTTGAGGTCCCTTCCAACCTTACCATTCTATGATTCTATGGAAAAGCAAAACTGCTGCCTAGTTCAGTTTAAGCTTCTTTTAAATGTTAGAGATCACTCAAAAAAAAAAAAAAGTGAAGTACAGCATTTTGTTGTTTCTTTAATGGTTTTGTAAATCCCAACATCCATGAAGTGTTTCACATTTCCTTTCTCACAATACAAGTACAGCCTCCTGATCTAGATTTATTAGTTTCACAAATTCTAGACTTCTTACACCCATTCCTATTTGCCCCTTCTGAGGCAAAACAGTTAAGTTTCTCTTCTTGTGAAATCTTCCCAGCTACAGATCAATGTCCACCTTTTCTAGCATCCCTTTAAAAAAATTCCTTAGGTAAAGCTCTAAATAAATACAAACAGTGTTTTATTATTTAGAGTACTAATAGAGTTTGACATCTGAGCAACTTGTTTCAACTGAAGTATTTTAGCCACTTTTGAGGTATACCAAATGATATCTTTATTACTTTAGAAATTAGTAATGTTGATTGAATCACCCTGAGCTAGCCTTCTGTATTCATACCAAACACTTTCCCAGGGAGCAGTTGCAGACAGATTAAAACCCTCCACATGGCTTAAGACTTGTCTTATATTATTGTTTGCAACACTTATTTGCAAGCATTTAAAGTACTATAAATATTTTGCATCATGCTGTAAAGGAGTCCAATTCCAAGCTAAAATAAAGAAATATAAAATCAGGCAATGTTTCACTTCCTGCACAAGTCTTTGCAACAAATCATTAGCACCTACAAATAGTCTTTGGAATAAGTAATACAGCTGGAAAGGGGCAGTCATGAAACCCTATGTGCTAGTACTGCATCTGCAACTCCATGGACCAGGGAATGGTACATACTTCCTTGATAGAGAACCGTCAAGCAAGAACGTAACTATCTACACAAGGTACCACATGTAGCCCACAATTACACTCACAAGCTGGGCAACCACAAAGCACTCTGGAGGACAGACAAGAGACCTCCTCAGATTTATCAGCACTTAAGTCTGCACACACACAAAGGCATGTTTGTGAGGGTCTGGGATAGAGGATAAATGAATGTGTGGTCTGCACACCTTCAATGATTCCACACTCACAGGCAGGTAGTCTCTGTCCCTACATTTAAGTGTGATTAAAATACTCATCTGAACTTCAGGTGTCTGCAAGTGTGGCATGTACACACAACTCCAAGAGCTGCACAAGTCATGCATTTCAGGGAAATAAAGATTCAGCATAGCTCTGCCAAGCACAGCCTTGTGCTAAGGCATTCTGCCAGCAACTCTATACCCAGGACAAGACAAGCAGAGCTCTCATGGGCAACACCCCTGGTGAAGCAAAGGCAGAGAATGTCCTCCCATCTACATCACTTGTGTTGATGCTGCCCAACAGCACACACTCTTGTCTGCTGCAAGGACTGCCAAGTATCACTACACTGGAGCTCAACACCACCAAGACAACGAGCCTCAAGATTCATCCACATGGTCTGGTTGCCCAATCAAGCAAAGCCCTTCTGACATCTTGGGTAAGCCAGGGAAGCTTCTGTTCTAAAGCACAAAATACAAAAAAGGAAACAGGTTTATCAGTCTGTTCCAATGAAACTCAGTCCTAGCCTTGAGGAGAGAGGCTTAGGACAACTCCTAATCTGGAAAAAACCCTGACCCTCCTCCAGGTGCAGAATATGGAGTCAGATTTGACTCCATAATCTCCACTGAGTAACACTGAGCGCACTGTTTCAGAGAGACACAACAAGACCAAAACCATGTCCTTGATGGAACGAGGGAATACAATTAACCATGTCCAGTGGGAGTCGAGGACAACAGGGTGAGCACCGGGTGAGCACAGACCCACACACAGAGTCCTAGCAGGCTGATAACCGCTGTTGGGCAAACTGTCACTAAGCTCCAAGAATGCCAGTTTCTTCCATGCACCCCAGGAGAAAAGGGATTGAAGATTGTTAAACATGTTTGGAAAATGTCCAAAACACCACAATGATCCTTAAAGAACAAAGACCTCATCAGAAATCTGTTCAAATCTGCCCTCAATAAAATGCAGGTAAAGCTTCGAATTTAATTGTTATTTCTGGCAGTGCACCAAGGAGTAAAATAAAGGCAGCTATCAGGCAATGCAGAACAAATGACTGTATTGCAAATCACTCATTATGAACCAGTTTCCTAGATTAAGAAATGAGCCAGTGTGAAACCCAGGCAAAAATCAAGCTGAAGATCCATGAATCCAGGTCATATCGCCTGCAAAAAGTAACTCCTGATAGGGTGGTTCTGGTGGCTCAGTTGCAGAAGTCACAGTATAACTCATGGTATATTTTAAAACTATGACCAAAATATTTTTTTTAAATCTTTCACAGTTTGGTTTACATTGGAAGGGACCTTAAAGATCATCTAGTCTCAACCCCCCTGTCACAGATGGGGACACCTCCCACTAGACCAGATCACTGAAGGCCACATCCAGCCTCACCTTGAAAAGCTCTGGGGAGCAGGCATTCACTATCTCACTGGGCAACCTGTTCCAGTATCTCCCCACCCTCACTGTAAAGAGTTTCTTCCTAATATCCAGTCTAAATCTCCCCTAACTCAAGTTTAAAGCCATTCCTTTTTATCTTATCATTACAAGTTCTTGAAAAAAGTCCCTTCCTGGC
>VWYK01073121.1:2454-18212 GCA_013399775.1 Semnornis frantzii
TCCTCCTCCTCCTCCTGCCATTCCCAGCCCTTGTCAATAGTCCCTCCCCAGCCTTCCTGCAGCCCCCTTCAGCTCCTGCAAGGCCACTCCAAGCTCTCCTGGAAGCCTTCTCCTCTGCAGGCTACAGAGCCCCAACTCTCTCAGCCTGTCCCCACAGCAGAGCAGCTGCAGCCCTCTCAGCATCTTGGTGGCCTCCTCTGGGCCTGCTCCAACACTTCCATGTCCTTCCTGTGCTGGGGGCTCCAGAATTGGAGCCTCATCCCTGGAGGCGTTTCAGGCCAGGCTGGATGAGGCTGTGGGCAGCCTGAGCTGGTGTGAGGTGTCCCTGGGCATGGCAGGGGGTTGGAGCTGGATGCTCCTTGTGGTCCCTTCCAGCCCTGACTGGTTCTGTGATTCTATAATTCTACAATTCTATGGTTCTATGATTCTATGGTTCTGTGACGCTAGGTTGGGCCTGCCAAAGCCAGAGGTGGAGCAGTGCAGACAGGGAGCTGCAGGAGAACTGAGCCTGACTAAAGTGCTTCAAATCAGCTTCCTTGCCTGCTTCTGCCTCACTTGCAAGACATGCTTATAATTACTTGGCATCAGTGAGCCATTACTCAGGGGTTCTGGGGCAGGGCAGCAGAAGACACAGACATGATTGTCTCATAAACCTAATGAGCCATATTGATTCCTGGAGGATAAGGGCTGAGCTATAAACAGCCTGGTTGTTAGATCTGTATTTGCAGCCCAGGCTTGGCAGTGAGTTATCATAGAGTGGTGAGGTTGGAAGGGACCTCAAAGATCAGCCAGTTCCAACCCTCTGCTATATGCAGGGACACCTCCCATTAGTGCAGGTCACTCAGGGACTCATCCAGCCTGGTGCTGAGCATCTCCAGGGAGGTTGTGGAGCACAGAAGCACCGAATGTGATCGAAGATCGAAGATCATGTTGGGTGCTTCTGTGCTCCACAACCTCCCTGGGCAGCCTGTGCCAGTGCCTCAAAGACCTGTTCCACCTGCCCAGAAGACCCTGCAGGAGCCTCAGGGGTGCATGGAGTGGCCCTGGTGAGGTGGTTCCTTACTGCATGCCAGGATTTGGTGGTGCCAAGAGGAGCAGCATCGCTTTGGATGCTCGAGGGACACGGACCAGCTGCGGAGCACCAAGCTCAGCCTGGCCACCAGCATGGGGCTGGTCCTCCCCTGGCCCCCAGGGACCTTGCTCCAGAAGGGCACAAAACAGTTGAGATGAGGAGGTAGGAAATTAAATATGCTGATTAGAGCTAAAAATAGCAGCCTGGGTCTTGGTGAGGAATGAGAAAAAAAAAACACAAGTCCTTTGTACCAGAAAAACGCTTTGGGCCTCTGCCAAGCAACAGATGCAGGAAACCTTTTGCAGCCTCACAGGGAGCTGGTGGCATTGCCTCTGAACCTGGCAGGTTCTATTTTTAGCAGCAGATCAATGTGGGCTTCTCTGCCTGTGGCCAGCCAGCACCACAGGTCTGGAGAATCCCAGGTCAACCTGGGCTGGAGCCCCTGGGACAAGAGGGATGTGGAGGGGCTGGAAGGGGTCCAGAGAAGGGCCTCGAGGATGAGCAGAGGGCTGGAGCTGCTCTGCTGTGGGCAGAGACTGAGGCAGTTGGGGCTGGAGAGGAGAAGGCTCCCAGGTGAGCTTCTTGTGGCCTTGCAGGGTCTGCAGGGGGCTACAAGAAAACTGGGAAGGGACTTTTGAGGCTGTCAGGGAGTGATAGGAGTGGGGGGGGATGGAACAGAGCTGGAAATGGGGAGAGTCAGAGTGGAGGTGAGGAAGAAGTTGTTGAGCATGAGGGTGGTGAGAGCCTGGCAGGGGTTGCCCAGGGAGGTGGTGGAAGCCTCATCCCTGGAGGTGTTTAAGGCCAGGCTGGGTGAGGCAGTGGGCAGCCTGAGCTGGTGTGAGGTGTCCCTGGGCATGGCAGGGGTTGGAGCTGGATGCTCCTTGTGGTCCCTTCCAGCCCTGACTGGTTCTGTGATTCTGTGGTTCTAAATCTCCACCCCAGGTAGCCAAGGAGCCATTTCCTTTCCTTCTCTCAGGTGAAGCACATGGGAAGTCCATGTGGGCTCTGGAGGGTGCTGGGGGCACCTCTCTGACCTGGCAGCACCGAGGCACTGCCACCTGTGACTCCTCTGTGAGCAGTAAGCTGCTGCTGGGTCCGTGGGTGAGGTGAGGCAGTAGGCTGCTGGGTGTGACCCTGCTGCGTGGGGAGCTCATTCTTTGTGCAAGCTGATGTGGAGCCCCCTTGGCAGTGCCCTTGTTCCTGCTCTCGTGGCCAGCACTGCCTTCCCTGACGTGGGGAAGCTGAGGCAGGGGTGGAGGAGTCTTCTCTGTGCCCCCCAACAGACACAGGCTCCCCCTGGCTGGCCACCAGCCCCAGCCCTTCAGCCTCCCCAGGCTTGTGTCCTCCAGGCAGGCTCCAGAGCTGCCCTTTTCCCGGCGGCTGCTTCCTGTTGGTGCAGCTCCGAATCCCATTTCTGCCCATGTGAGGGAGCCGAGACGCTGAGAGAGACGAACCAGTTCCCTTCCCCTGGGCAGAAGGTGCAATGCTGCACTCCTGTGGGAACTCCTGGGAGCCTCGGACATCAAAGCAGGCATCTCCGGGGGGACGTGAGGATGCTTTCTGTCTACAACACCTCCGTGTGGCTCAGGCACTAAAGCAGCGAGAGAAAAGGGCATCCTGGGTGGGTGCTGGATGAGACTTCGTTGCCTGCAAGCCCTGCAAGGCCTGGAGGTGGTGGTGATGCAATTGCCAGCTACAGGGGATAGAGACAGAGGAGATTCCTGCAGCTTGCAAGGCTGCTGGAGCTGTGTTTGGCAGGTTAAGGAGCAGGCAGCACTGTTGGCTCTGGCAGGCAGGTTTCTGCCCTGGAGCTGGGGCAGGTTTCAGCTGGAGGGAAGGAGAAAATGAAACAGGAGCTCCATGCAGGTGGGGAATTATGCAAATCTCCTCATCTCTTAGGCTGGAAAAGTTTGTGGCTGCTGTTTGGACTCACACTGCCTGAATGCCAATTCTGCAGCAATCTGCTAACTGTGAGTGAGGCTGAAGGGGGCTGAGGCTGCCAGGGCAGTGCCCAGCTGCTGTGGGCTGCAGACCCTCAGCCTCCCAGGGCTGCTCCCTGCCCCAGCCTTGGCTCCTGGGCTTGGCTGAGGGAACTTTTGGTTCCCTCTAATGCCTGTTGTAACAATACTATGACCACATTAAACATCCTTCTGGACATTCTGCTCAGCTCAGCTCCTGCTTGCTGCCCAGGAGGGGAGATCACAGAACCACAGCCTGGTTTGGGTTGGAAGGGACCTTAAAGATCAGAGTGTTAGGAGCTGGAAGGGACCTCTAGAGATCATCTGGTTCCCTACACCTTCCACTGGACTGCTCAAGGCCTCATCCAAACTGGCTCTGAACACTTCCAGCCTTGGAGCCTCCCCTGCTGCTGCAGGGCTCCTTCCTGTGCCAGCCAAGATGCTGGAGGGTGGAGGTGCCCTGGGTGCCCCCAGCTCACTGCCAGAGCCTGGCTATGCTGAGAAAGCACTTGAAGAGAAAGCACTCAGGTCTGTGAGCTGTCCCCAGCAGCCCCAGGACTCTGCCTGCTGCTTTAATGGGCTGTGAAATGGCATTGATCCCCTGCCTGCCTTCTGCCAGTCCTTTGTAAGTGAAGTCCTAATCCAGGGCCTCTGATCATCCCTCCTGACTTGCCTCATTGCTCCTGGCCTTTCAA
Source organism: Semnornis frantzii (assembly GCA_013399775.1). NCBI lineage: Eukaryota > Metazoa > Chordata > Aves > Piciformes > Ramphastidae > Semnornis > Semnornis frantzii. The sequence goes on from VWYK01073121.1 coordinate 6,180, forward strand.
ATGTTCCTTTTCCATCTTCTTTCTTCTCTTCTCCCATCCCCTCTCTGCCAGCTCAGAAACAATCAGAGCAGGACCCATGTTCTTGGTGCCCTCTCCTCTGCCACAGCCACATCCTCAGGAAAACAGGAATGTCTCTGAGGTTTTGGGGGTGAGAGCTGAGCTGGAGTCGAGGGAGGGGAGGGAGCCTGGCACTTTAAATGGCTCAGAAACGCCTCATGTTTGCTCTGACTTCCCTGCTGGGGCCTTAGAGTGCCCCTGCTCTGCCACAGGGCTCTCTGCACCCTGAGGTGCCACTCTGTGACCCAGTCCAAGGTCTGTTTTGCCACAGGGTATCTATTTTAATGCTGCTGGGCAATCAGCATGCAACTTGGACTGGTCACAATCTCTGCCTTGCCATGGCTGGGCCAGTCTGGGTTGTCCATCACAGCCCAGGTCATGGCTCACCCTGCAACCAATCCCACTCATGGCACAAGATGTGGGCAAGCAGGAGCTGCCTGCAGAGGGAATGTGCCCTGCAGGGCAGGAGGGCAGCTGGCAGTGCCAGGGGTTGTGTATTCCCAGAGTTTCTGCAAGCCTGGGCTTTGAGAGGGGGCAGACAGGGAGGCAGCTGCCTGGCTCCCAGCCTAGGGCTCTGCTGGGTCCCTCCTGCCCCCCAGCAGCTGGGCAGTGCTTCACACTCCTGCCCCACACTGCTGCTGGGCTGAAGCAGGCACTAGTGAGTTAACCCAGAACCCCTGGGATCGTCTTGGCAGGTGAGGGCAGGAGGAGGATGGAGCTGCAGAGCCCTGCCTGGCTCTTTGCTTTCTGCCCCATTGATCCCCATTAGGGAAGCCCTGGGAGCAGTGCTGCCTGCAGAGAGAACCCTCCTCAGCACATTAACCTAACAGCAGAGCTGGCACACAGCTCAGCCCTGAAAGCCAAGAGCTGCAGAGTCAGAGGGAGCTGCTGGGGGACTCTGCTGCTGCTGGCAGACAATGTGGAGAGCTTAGGAGCCAAGGGCTGGGGCCATGATCCTGTGGGCAGAGGATGCTCTGTGAGAGTGCAAGAGGATAATGTGGCACCAGGATCTGAGCCACACAGGAGAGAGGCTTTGAAGAGCCTGGGCCCAGCTTTGCCTGGGCTGTGGGGCAGGAATTCAGAGCTGAGCATGACCCTACCCTGTCTCACAGGTGGCTGAGCAAAGGGCAGGATGGAGCAGGAAGACCACAGACTGCCCTGCTGGGGCCAAGCTGGATCCAGCCTCACCCCTGCACTGCTCCCCACCCCCTGAGAGCAGCTGCTCAAGGACTCATGTAGGGGAAACTCAGGAAGGCTGATTTCTGGAAGGGGCTGGAGGAAAGCCTCAGTCTTGTGGGCTTGGTTTGTAAAGCCCCCAGATGAGATTTCCAGCAGAGAGAGGAATAATCTGCTCCAAGGGCAGGAGTGGGATTGCAGCTCTCGTGCTGCTGAGAGCAGAGAGATGGATCCTGAATTTATTTCTTGTGGGCATGCAGTGAGGTGGTTTGTAAAGGCAAATTTAAAGTCAGGCCACATCTATCATTAAGGATGGGGGAGCTTAAGAGGCTTTATTATTAATTAACATTTATATTACAGTAGTGTCTAGGGAACCCTAAATGAAATCATGGTCCTGTTAGGCTGGGGCTGAACAAAGCCTGCAGAGTGCTCCCTGCTGCAGGAGCACACAGCAGGAGCACACAGCAGAGCCACTGAGTGGGTGAAGGAGGCAAATGGAGTTGGAGAAAAGGGCAGGTTGGGACTGGAGATGAGGAAGAAACTCTTAAGAGTGACAGTGGTGAGACACTGGGACAGGCTGCCCAGGGAGGGGTTCAAGGTTGGCTGAGGCCTTGAGCGACCTGAGCTCAAGGAGGTGACCCTGCCCAGGGCAGGGGAGGTTGGAATAGATATCTGCAAGGTCCCTTCCAGCCCAAACTAATCTGTGATTCTATGAGGCAAGAGGCATGATTGGCTTTGGGGCAGGTCCTCAGTGGCTCTCCCAAGGGAAGTCCCCATTTGTGCATGGGGGCCTGAAAGCTTCCTCTGCAATCCTCTGCTGCTCACTCTGCAGCTGTGAGCATCAGCACACCTGCAGAGCCATCCTGTGAGAGCCTGAAAGCTTCCTCTGCAATCCTCTGCTGCTCACTCTGCAGCTGTGAGCATCAGCACACCTGCAGAACCATCCTGTGAGAGCCTGAAAGCTTCCTCTGCAATCCTCCTCTGCTGCTCACTCTGCTCCTGTGAAGATGCACCTCTGCATCTGCCTTGCAACAGAGCTGGGGGTGAGCAGCTCCTGTCCCAGGTGTTACTTTATCTGGTGTCTTGCTGCAGAAACCAAGACACAGCAGTAGCTTTTTTCCCCCTTCAGTGATAGATGGAACACATTTCCCAAGCTGGCTGCAGGAGAATTTTCTGTATCCCAGGTGAGGACAGAGAGTACAGAGTCCTCCTCTGGCTCCCACAGCAAGCTGGGCACAGGGTGAGGAGCACAGAGGCAGTGCTGCCTGTGCTGCAAGGTCTGCTTCTCCTCTGGACAGGCTCCTCCTGCCCAAGGGTGCAGGGATCTCACTAAACATACCAAGTCCTGAGAGCAGCCAGCACCTCTCATTTCAGATACACCCACAGAGGGTCAGGCTGCTCTCTGCAGCTCCCTGAACAGCCTGGGCTGAGGTGAGGATTGCTCTCCTCTCCCTACTATCAGGTGATAGGATGAGAGGAAATAGCCTGAAATTCTGCCAGGGGAGGGTCAGGTTGGAGATTAGGAAACATTTCTGGACTGCAGGAGCAGGCAGGGATTGGAACAGGCTGCCCAGGGAGGTGGTGAAGTCACTGCCCTTGGGGGTGTTCAAATCCTGTGTAGTCATGGCACCAGTGGGCATGGTGGTGTGGGGGTAGTGGCAGGACTTGCTCATCTTTTCCAGCCTCGAGGATTCTGTGACCTTCTCTCCCCTGAGATGCAGCAGAACTTCTCTCTGGCATTACTGCCTCCAGGTTTGGGCTCCCCAGTTTCAGAGGGACAGGGACCTGCTGGAGAGAGTCCAAGGGAGGGCTGTGAGGATGCTGAGGGACTGAGCACTGCCTGGGGAGGAGAGGCTGAGGGACCTGGGGCTGCTTAGTCTGCAGAGGAGAAGACTGAGAGGGGATTTGATCAATGGTTTGAACTCTCTGAGGAGGTCAGGAGGGGGGCACAGGCTCTGCTCACTGCTGCCTGGGATAGGACAAGCAGCAATGGATGGAGGCTGCAGCACAGGAGGTTCCCGCTCAACACAAGGGGCAACTTCTTGCCTGGAAGGGTCCCAGAGCCCTGGCACAGGCTGCCGAGAGAGGCTGTGGAGTCTCCTTCTGTGGAGCCTTTGCAGGCCTGTCTGGATGTGTTCTGTGTGCCGTGAGCTGCATTGTCTGCTCCTGCTCTGGCAGGGTTTGGTCTGGATGAGCTCTTTGGGTCCCTTCCAGCCCCTGACATCCTGTGGTCCTGTGATGCCTGGGAGCTGCCTACCAGCTGGCTGAGTTGGCAGTGGCCTTTTGAATGGTTGCTGTCTGCTTTAGTGCTGTAGAACAATGAACTAAGTGTCAGGATGTCCACAGCCTTCCTCCAGGCCTCTTTCATTGTCTGCTCTCCAAACTGAGATCAGTTTACTCCCACCACGGCTTCCACCGAGGCTGCTCACCCCGAGCCTCAGGGCAGGGAGAGCAAACTCTGTGTGTACCTGTTGCAGAGGGAGAGCTTTTTCCCCTCCTGTTTTAAATGCAGGAAGAGATGCTCCAAGGCTTCACTCAGTGATGTGCAACAGCAAATGACTGCCCACGAGGGAGAGATAAACCAAAGCTAAGCAGCCTGCAGGCACAGCACAAGCCCAGACTGCTCCAGGCTCAGCTCACCCTGCTGAGGGCTGCAGCCCACCCCAGCTGTGGCTGCAACGTGCTCAGGGGGACCCTGGGGTGTGAGGCCAAGCCACTGAGCTGCCTGATGCCCACCACACACAGCCCAAGCCAAGAGCACTCCCAGCTGAAAATGCAGGCTGGGCTCTCACCCCAGAGAGCTCCTGTCTGCAGAGGATGAATGCTGCAGAGCCCTGAAAGGTTATCTTGGCTCTTAACTGCTGGAAACCACATTTGCATGGAATATTTATGGGGAAAACATGTTAACAAGTGCTCAGCCCAGGCAGACAGTGCCCCAGCCTGGCACTGCCCCAGTCCTGGGGGAGGGTTGGCAGGGCCCTCCTGTAACGACTGCAGGCCCCCAGCACACATCAAGGTTATTTTCTCATCACAAGCCTCTTGATTAAAGAGGAGGGGGGAGAAAAAAATCACTGTGATTGCAATGTCCAATTGTCAAATATGCTCAGCCTGGAAATCAATCCAATAAAACCAGAAAGCAGAGTGCTGGGGGCAGGGAGGCAGAGGCAGGAGGAAGGTTTTGCTTGGAGACTTTAATTAAAATGCCATAAGAGGTTTTCAGGACACACAGCAGCTCTTGCTGCTTTGGCAAAGAGATAAAAGCATCTCAGTAAATGCTGACACGCTCTGGAAATGTTCTGCTGTATTTTAGTTAGCTGAGAGATGCTGTTTGCAGAGTCCTCCTTGGGGCGTGGTGGCCTGGGGCTGTTACACTCCTGTGCGAGGTCTTAGCAGAGCCAGGGAGGTGGAGCTGCAGCACCCTGAGATCCAGAGGATTTCTGAGATCCAGAGCATCCCTGTGAGCTGCAGCACCCTGAGATCCAGAGGATTTCTGAGATCCAGAGCATCCCTGTGAGCTGCAGCATCCCTGTGAGCTGCAGCATCCCTGTGACCTGCAGCATCCCTGTGAGCTGCAGCATCCCTGTGACCTGCAGCATCCCTGTGACCTGCAGCATCCCTGCATCCTGCAGCATCCCTGTGACCTGCAGCATCCCTGTGACCTGCAGCATCCCTGTGAGCTGCAGCATCCCTGTGACCTGCAGCATCCCTGCATCCTGCAGCATCCCTGCATCCTGCAGCATCCCTGTGACCTGCAGCATCCCTGTGAGGCAGAGCATCCTGTAATGATAAGAACACATCAGCTTAGCTCAGGCAGGATTTGTCCTTCCCTTTTCTCCTCCTGTTTTTCACACTTCTGCCTGCTCTGCTCCCCTGACTGCAGAGGCAGGAATGAGTCAGGGTCCCAGGGCTCTGGCAAGCAATGGTCCCTAGGCAAAGCCATTTCCCAAGCCATGGAGCCAAGGGTAATTGACAGAAAGCTGTGGCCTTAGGTGAGGGTCATTTCCAGGTGCCCCTTGTCTCTCTCTCACCCTGCTCTGCTGGCAGCAGCATTCTGTGCTCTGCAGTTGTTTGCTGGCAAACAAACTCCTGCTCTTAGCAAAGCATTCCAGCACTGTCAGAAAGTCACCTCCAGACCAGCAGCTCCTGGAGAGCTCCTTCCTGGTAAATCCCTGCAGAGGCTCAGGGAAGCAGAGTGACATTTCCTCACTGCCACATGCCAGGAAGCTGCAGCTGCAGGATGGATGGATGGGACCCTGTGCTGCTCCTCCAGCCTGCTCAAGGGCATCCAGCCCACAGGAAAGGGCCACGGGTGAAGAAATGGTTCTGGGGAGAAACAGAAATCATCTGAAGAGCTTAGAGAGCCTGGGGTGCTTCCTGGCTGGGTCTGTGACAGGGCTGGGTGAGGACTTAATCTGTCAGCTTCCTGTGCTGAGCAGAGCTGGGGTGAGGCAGTCACTGTGGGGGACAGTGATCAGTTTGCTCTGCTGCAGACTTCTAGGCAGCATCCCCAGGGCTCTGCATGCACAGAGGAGCAGGTACAATGTGAAAGAAGCACATTTCCTCTCCTGTCAGCTGGCACTTCCACTCAGCAGAGACATCAGCAACGTTTCTTTTGGTTTTCCTCATAGAAGAAAAAGAATAAATTGGAAAAAAAAAAAAATTTTAGTTCTTCAAAGTGGTGTGAAGGATGCACGGGAACAGCCCTTTGGAAACAGGGAAGTCTCAGCCTCCCCAAAGGAGAAATCTCCCTCTTGTGTCACAAAGCAGGCACTTCTGCCTTCCCCCCGGAGAAGTGATGGCTGCGAATCTTACCCAGCGTCACAAAAGCCTTTCCCAAGTGCTGAGTGTCAGGGGCCAGACAGAGCCCAAGTGCCAAGAACGAGAGGGGAACACTCAGCCATTGAAACTGCAAATGGCCTGATTGCAAAAGGAGGTTTGCAAACATCCCCTGAACTGCAGCAGCTCCTTGGCTGCTCTGATGGCTCACTCCAGCACTCCCACCCTGTGTGCCAGCCTGGCTCTGCAGGCAGGCAATCCCTGGCTGAAGGTCATTTCCCTGCCAAGCAGCTTTCCCACAAGGTCCTAACGCAGGCTGGGAGCAGCCCCAAGATCTCCTGGGTGGGTTTGTTATCAACAGGAGCCTGCAGCCCCTCTGGCCCAGTGTGGAGCTGGCAGGGAGCTCCCCATGTCCCCACGATGTGGGCATGGCTGTGGGACCAGTCTGGCAGCACTCAGGCTAAGATCTCACAGGCTCACAGCCTCACAGGTGTCAGGGGCTCGAAGGGACCCAAAGAGCTCATCGAGACCAACCCCTGCCAGAGCAGGAGCAGACAATGCAGCTCAGGGCACACAGAACACATCCAGACAGGCCTGCAAAGGCTCCACAGAAGGAGACTCCACAGCCTCTCTGGGCAGCCTGTGCCAGGGCTCTGGGACCCTTCCAGGCAAGAAGTTGCCCTTGTGTGGAGCTCGACCCTCCTGGGCGGCAGCTCCCATCCATTGCTGCTTGTCCTATCCCAGGCAGCAGTGAGCAGAGCCTGTCCCCCCCTCCTGACCCCCAGTCCTCAGAGAGTTCTAAACATTGATTCAATCCCCTCCCAGCCTGTCCTGGTGCTCAGTGTTGAGCTGCTGAGCAGCCACCAAACACAACCAGGGGTTGGATCCCCACAGCCCACTGCTCCTTCTAGAGCAAGCTGCTGCCTGTCAAAGGATTTTCTGGTGCTGAGGAAAGGCCTGTGGTGGTGATTCAGGTACCAGAGTGCTCCCCAAGGGAGGTTATGTACTCAGGGGATGATGCTGAAAGGATTTTCCTTTTTTTTTTTTGTTCTTTTCCTTGCACATTTAGTGTGGAAGCCTGAAGCTTTGTTTGCTTATACACCATACATCCTAATGAAATGCTTCATTCCCCTTTCCCTGAGGTATAATTGGATTTTTTTTTCCCTCAATAAGCAACAAAATAAAAATGTTTATAGCATCTCCTCAGCATTCACTTGTTTAAAAGCAAACAAGCCCCCAACACACCAAATCCAGGCTGCAATTTGAAAGGCAAGGCAAGGCAGTAACTCTGCTTTTAAAAGCCCAACAAGTTTTATGAAGCTATTTAACACAGCTCCAGAGTTTCAGGGGAGGAGGGGGGGGGACAAATCCAAAACACAAACAACAACTACTGGGCTGAAATCAGAATATGTGTTTATTGCAGTAGCATTTCTAGAGTGAGCCTCTAGATCTTCTGCTAACAGGAGGAGCCTTCAGAAACGCACCCCCCAGGCCAGCACCAGCTCCACACAGCTCTGGAGATGGATGGCAGAGAAGGGCTTGGAAAGGCAGGAGCTGGAAGGGGCAGGGAGGCAGCGTTGGCTCTTCTCCCAGCTGGATCCTTGTTCTGACAGCATCACAAACATGACAGGCGTGCTGAGCGCTGGGATTCATCTCCCTTGCCCGTGGCACTTGAGGAGAAATCTTCCCTCTGCTGCCATCCTGTTTCCTCCTGGTGGTGGTTGGTGGTCGCTGACGTTCTCCAGCGCAGCTGAGCTGGGTGCAGGTACCCCCAGGCCGTGTCCTCCCCATGGCCCCCTGCAGAGCTCAGACCACCCCAGGTACCCCCAGGCCGTGTCCTCCCCATGGCCCCCTGCAGAGCTCAGACCACCCCAGGTACCCCCAGGCCGTGTCCTCCCCATGGCCCCCTGCAGAGCTCAGACCACCCCAGGTACCCCCAGGCCGTGTCCTCCCCATGGCCCCCTGCAGAGCTCAGACCACCCCAGGTACCCCCAGGCCGTGTCCTCCCCATNGTTGCCTCCGGGTGGTGGGTGGTGGTCGCTGACGTTCTCCAGCGCAGCTGAGCTGGGTGCAGGTACCCCCAGGCCGTGTCCTCCCCATGGCCCCCTGCAGAGCTCAGACCACCCCAGGTACCCCCAGGCCGTGTCCTCCCCATGGCCCCCTGCAGAGCTCAGACCACCCCTCAGCCCTGTGGGAGCCTCCCACAACTCCTGACAGCCACTTGCCCTTTCCTTTGACTCGTGTCACACACACTAAACAGACACAGGCCAACCAGGAGCACCTGCAGATGCTGATGCTGAGGTGGGGGCATGTGCTACAGTGGTTGGGGTCTGCCCTCATCCCCCTGTCTCTGCTCCTCCTTTACAGCAGAACTGTGCTGCTCGGGCAAGTTTCTGGCACACCTGGCAGCCAGCTGCATGGCAAAGACAATGCCCTGGAAGAGGGTGGCCAACAGGCTGGAGAAAGGTGTCTCCCAGACCTGGAAAGCCTCTTCCTCCTGTGCAGCTGATTGCTTTTTCCCCCAGATGCAGAGCAGCAAGCAACTGAAACATTTATCCACGTGGGTTCATGGGCTCTGCTGAGAGACCTTTCTTCTCTCTCCTCTGCTGGTTTGCTGGGTCTCAAGGCTGCAGTTGTTCAGTTTGCCCTCCCTGAGACCACCTAGGATGCTCAGGACTTCCAGTCCCCTCAGATGTTTGCTCTCCAGCCGTGCTGGTTCCACCAACTGTCCTCGTTGGCCTCCCGAACAGAGAAGCTTTTGGTGCCAGATGTTGCCTGATGTAACTCGTGCATCTGTGACCTTTACATGCTCCATTCATCGGCACTCAATCCTCAGCCTCACACAGAGCTCTTCCCACACAAAGGTCTCCTTTCTCCGAGCTCCCCGGAGCGGGACTGGGCAGCGACTGGAATGTTTGCAGGGAGCAGCTGGCAGAGGCTGTCCCGCAGACAGTCGGTGCCAGGCTGGAGACCCAGCCCCTGCCCTGCTCAGCTCAGATGCCAACAGAAATAACCCTCAGCTGAGTTCGGTGGCGTTTGGAGCAGCAGTCCCAGCTCTGGAAGCTCCGGCTCGGTCGCGGGCCCCGCTCCGCCGCGCAGCGAGCGCTGTGGACACGCGGGGGAGCTGCAGCCACGCAACCGGCAACCGGCAACCGGGTCCCGACCCCCCGGGTCCCCGCCGCGGGCGGCCCCAGCCCGCTGTCCCCTGGTTCCACCCGGGCTGCGGAGTGGGCTGGGGCTGCGGCCCCACGCTGCTGCCCACCGTCGTCCTGGGCTCCCCCGTGGGAGATCGTCCCGAGTCTGCAGTGTTGGATTTCACAGGGGCCGGGGAGAGCCGGGAAGGTGGCCGGGAAAGGGGAGCAGGATGCTCACCCCGGCGACGCCGGAGCATCAATGCCCCCAGCCAGAGCCACTCCGCCAGCCCTCGGGTTCCACGCACGGCTCTCCCTCAAGCCTCTGCTGTTTTCAAGGAGACGAGGAGCTGTGCCAGCTTTCACCCCACATCCCCCCGGCAGGCTCCGTGTGCTGCACCTGCAGGATGTGGTGGGCAAAGGCAGCTTTCACTTTGGCCAGCTTCCTTCAGCCGTGCCACTGCACTGCCCCCCGTGCCCTTCTCTCCAGCCGCGGGCAGTGAATGACTCTCCTGCCGACGGCAGGTGCCCCTCTGCCAGCAGTCTGCTGCTTGCCCTTCTGGGAGCATCCTGTTCCTCTCGCAGCCTCTCCAGCCCATCCTTGTTCTTCCAAGGGCTTCACCAGCACCATTGCTTCTCTGGTGTAGGTGGCAATGGTGTGCAGGAAGCCACAAGAAGCCCAGGAGAGGAATCTTGATCTGAGCTGCTGCTGTTTTTCACATACGTGATGAAGTCTGCCCTCAAACCATATTCTGAGGATAAAAGAAGAGGCAGCAGGTGAAAAGCAGGCAGCCAGGAGAAACACAGTGCAAGAGAAAGGGACTCACAATTAGAGGTCTCAGAGTACCCACGGCAGTGCAAGGAGGGCACTTAGAGCCTAGCAGAGCTCAGGAGAGGGAACCCATAGGTTTTGTGTTCCCCTAGGCTCTGAGTTAGCTAGACCAGAGGCCCTGCAAACCTTCCTGTATTTATCCAGGCTGGGAAAGGGCTCAGACAGCCCTGTCTAGACAAAACCTCCTTCTCCTGAAGACACAAAACAGCAGGCTGCAATGGTTAGGGGTGAGGTTTATTGCTGGCACTGGCACCATAGAAAGTCCTCTGACTATGCAACACTTCTTGCAGTAGATTTAGAAATTTCTAGTCCAGAAACTGCCTCTGGCAGAGCGAGTTCCATGCTGCAGCTCCACCAAACCCAGCACTGCCCACAGCTGGACTGCAAGCACTGGGGAAGGCTTCTGCTCTGCCCTGCTGAGACCCCATCCTGAGTACTGCCTTCAGCTTTGGGGCTCCCCAGTTTCAGAGGGACAGAGATCTGCTGGAGAGAGTCCAGCAAAGAGCTACAAGGATGATGAAGGGACTGGAGCACTGCCTGGGGAGGAGAGGTTGAGGGACCTGGGGCTGCTTGGTCTGCAGAGGAGAAGGCTGAGAGGGGATTTAATCAACGTTTATAACTATCTGAGGGCTGGGGGTCAGGAGGGGGGGGACAGGCTCTGCTCACTGCTGCCTGGCACAGGCCAAGCAGCAATGGATGGAAGCTGCAGCACAGGAGGTTCCAGCTCAACACAAGGGCAACTTCTTGCCTGGAAGGGTCCCAGAGCCCTGGCACAGGCTGCCCAGAGAGGCTGTGGAGTCTCCTTCTGTGGAGCCTTTGCAGGCCTGTCTGGATGTGTTCTGTGTGCCCTGAGCTAGATTGGTCCTGCTGTGGCAGGGCTTGGACTGGATGAGCTGTTTTGTTCCCTTCCAGCCCCTGACACCCTGTCATCCTGTGATCCTGTGATCCCGTGCTCACAGCTGCTCTCAGCCACGCAGGATGGAGCCCATTGGCAGCACCACACACAGCTCGTGGGAAGGGCAGGGATGGGACAATCTGCCACAGCCTCCACAGAGAGGCTGAGCTCTCGCTCCAGCTGGATTAGCAGACTGCTGTGTAAGCAGCTCCAGCAGCGAAAAATCCTGCTGCCCTCCAACAGTGTCAGCCACCCAGACACGGCCCAGCACCAGCTGGGGCACCCGTGGGGGGCATCCCCTCCAGGAACCTGCTCTGAGTTCTTTCCTCCACTGGCAGCAGGTAAATAAACCTGACCTGCTGTGCACTGCCTGCCCCTGCCCCTGCCCCCCCAGCACTTGTGAAACACCACCACAGGAGAGTTGTGACAGAGAGGGTGACCTGCCCAGGTGAGTCACTGCCGGGCAGCGCCTTGCAATTCTCCCGTCACGAAGGAAACACAATTATAAAACACCCTGAGGCCAAACATCCATCTCCAGAGGAAGGCCAAGTTCAGGCTGGGGGTTGTGAGTCGAACAGGCATGGGAGGGGCTGGGAGCTCCAGCACTGTGAGGGGAACAGAGCTGGGAGCCTCGCAGCTGTGAGGAAAGCGAGGCTGAGAGATGGTACGAGGGGAGCAGAGCTCAGAACGGCTGCAGTGGTAAAGGCTCGCCCCGGGCCGAGGTGCTGCGAGGGACACAGGCTTGTCGAGGACACCATGAGCGAAAACAGGCATCAGAAGCCTTGTGAGAGGCTTGGGGGCTACCCCGGGCACTGTGAAGGGAGCAGCCCCAAGAGGTGTTGTGAGGGGCATAAGCCTGCTCCGGGCCAAGATCCTGCGAGTGGCACAGGCTTGCTCACGGCACTACGACGGGCACAGGTCTGCCCCTGGCCAAAGCGATGTGAGAGGCAAAGACGTGCCCCGGGCATTGCAAGGGGCAGAGCTTGTCCCGGGTTCCGCAGAGAGGTCTCGCCGGGGACGCCACCCGCGCCCCGACTCCGGACGACGCCCGGGCCAGAGGCGGCGGCTCGGGGGGGGCCGCGGGGACGCCCTGCCCGGCCGCGGCGGAAGTGACGCACCAATCACAGCAGCCCGCTCGCTGCGCCGCGAACAAAAGGGATTCTCAG
>VWYK01073125.1:287-11738 GCA_013399775.1 Semnornis frantzii
TTAGTTGTTTTGAAAAATGTGTGTTTGCTTTCATAATGGAGCTGGAGTGTAGGTGAGTGCATGAGATAGGGTGCTGGCTTATCTCTTCACCCAGAAAATGTTCTTAAGGAAACATGTTGATATGTGCACAATCATAATTAGTAATTATGACAATTTTGGAAAGAGGGGAAAGTCAAATGTGACTGAAAGGACTGCAATCTTTCCCCCCTTCTTGTGGAAAGTACTACCTCAGCCCTAAGCTAGTAAAGAACAAGAGAAAACCAGCAGAAACAAGAAAATGAAGCGAGTTGAAGGCAACAGCTTTTTGTTTAACATCCTAAGCTGCTTTCAGTTCTAATGTGGGAAAATGTTAGGTCCATTGCTAATGAATAAATTTAGCTCCTGTTCTGATCTTTTCTGTGGACTGTCAGGTTTTCAGCACAGGAGAATCTGACATAAGACAAAAAGGTCATGTTAGTATGGCATTAGGAGCTCTTGAGTTACACAGAGCTTAAAGACTCTTGACACAATTTAGCAAAATATGATGCTAATTTGTAATGTGGAAGGGACTGAGGACACTGTAAATTCATCATTTTACCTGTTGCAAGAAGTGAAGTTATTTTCTGAATAAGCAGGTTCTCAAAGTGCAAGCTGACATATAAGGGTATGTACTACTCTGGAAAGGTCTGTGCTGGGCATTAGTAGAACAGTTGCTAAATACCAAATTAACAGGATAACACTATGTACCATTCTTGCACCTGCACAGATTATTGATGCTCTTCTTGCTGCTAGTTCTTCCCTATAATTCATATCCCTGTAATTCTTGTGGCTCTTCATTTTACAGATAGTTGTTTGTGGTGAAGCTGCATGTAAGTAGCTCTTTATATACACCACACAGCAGAAATCGAGGGCAAATAACAGTGTTTGAGTCTTTCCTGAACTTGGCATTTACAGATATTGCTCTGCTCCCCGTATGGTTTTGTTTTTTATTTTTAAGTGCCATGCCATGGAAAGTGTTGTCACAAGATAACATCTCTACCCATTCCTATCTTATGCAGTTGATGCTCCTTAGTGGCAGCGTGCACTCCGCACAGCAAAGCCTCAACCTCTTACCCTTCAAGCTGCTTGCAGCTTCTCTGTGTATGAGAGCCTTTGGTACCCACACAGGATTTTTTTTTGGTTGCAAAACCTGTGTGCGAGCTGGAGGGGGTTGAAGGGAGTGTAAATTTTCGTCACAGCAGAAGTATTGTTCAGAAGAACTTTCTGTTGAATAGAAACTTTTAATCTCTCTGGGTATCTTCAGAGGACCCTTGCATCTCAAAGTGTAATAATAAAGCTAGCTAACATTATTTATGAAAACAGGGGGTTTGTGCATTTTTCATTCTCATTTTTGATTGTACTGTAAAACTTTTGAAAAGCAGAAGGCAGAATTGAAGTGTTAAAAAGAAGTTGAGCACTCTTATCAATAAAAGTCTGCAATCTGCTCCAGTCTTTTTTTTTTTTCCCTCTCTGATTTCAGTGGAAATATAGATCAGGCATTTTGTCCCTCTGGCCCTTGATAGAGACCTCTTAAAAATCGCTCATGCAACAAATATTCTTTTGATTGGAAAGCATATGATATACAAATTGCATCTTTATGGCATTCAAACTTCCATTTTTGGTTGTTCTTTTGCAAGACTGAAGCTACAGGTCATTATGACACAGCATGTAAATACTGTATTATCCTTACTGAAGTTAGAGATATAAAACGTTGTTGACATTTTCCAGAATAGCTATGGTTATGCTGTTAGAAAGATCAAATCTGGATGGGAGATGCAATGCCATAAGATGAGTAGGAAGAAGTAAATCACAGATTTTTTTTTTTTTTTTGCGAGGTTGTAATGATTTACTTTGACATCTAATATGCTGATCCGGGAGTAGATACCCATTTTTTCCAATCCCAGACAACAGCTTTGTGGCTTATTGTGAAATTATTCAGCATTAACTACTAGTAGAGATTATTATATACCAAAATCTGGTACCCTAGTTTTATGTTAGCTCAAGGACAGCTTCTCTTGCAAGCTGCATTGCTTTTTAGCAAGGCAGGTTCTTGAAACAAAGCAACTCTTCTGTGACCTCTGACTGTACTGATTAATTGCAACCTCTGCAATTTCCCGTGCTATGGGAAGGTGAGGTGAGATGATTTTTTTGTTTGTTTGGTTGGTTTTGGTTTTGGTTGGTCACTTTCCCTTCTCTCTCCCACACCAGAGCACCAGTGTTCAGAGCTTGACTTTGCAAGATTGGAAATCCAGAGCTGAAAGTGAATTCACTGTAAACATGGCTGTGCCCTCTCCAGGGGTATTTCTGTGTAACACAGAAGCTTTGCCAGGCTTTACCATTTTGTTGTGAGTGTTGGTATTTCAGGAGTGTGACAGGCGGTGTCAACAGCAGATGTTTCTGTATGGTGCTGCTGATTATGCTTGTGGTTGTACACTGCATGATGTGGCCTTGTCTGTGCAGTCAGTCACTGAAACAGGCTGGGCTGGAGTATGACTACATTTCCAATCTACAGTGTACCACCTGCACACCTAAGCACTTCGTTTTAAAGATGCAGTTATTGAAACAAGTCCCAGTTATTCCTCGCAGAACTAGGAATAAAGGAGTTGGGGATGGAGCAAAGCATGAGGTACTTCTATTAGATGACAGCTGAGGGATTAAAGGTAGAAGAGTTATAGGAGAAAAGGGTGCTCTGACATAAACCTTACTTGCCAGCAACTCAGTAGCAACAAAGTCAAGATAATTTAAGAAACTGTCCTTGTTTGAGCTGTAACAGAGCTAATTCTCTTCAGTGACTTGACTTTTTCAGCCAAATCTTTTCTAAGTGACTGCACTTGCTGAAGTTAATAGCAAGCTGTCACTGAGTGATAATGTTTCTAGCAGTGGTAAGGTTTCCAGTTAGCACCAAGGTGGTGGCCAAATCAAGGTCAGTGGTATATCTGATGTGCCATGTCGGACTGCAGAAAATAAAAGGTTGTCACATGTGGGAAGGAGTGGACAGAACAGGTGACTCTAAACTGACCACTAAGAGATTCTGTTCTATCCCCACATACCTCATGTTCAGTATAGACCTGAGAGATCACCTGGCTTAAGCTTTCTTGTTCAGTGGTCTGCATCAGAGGAAGACTCTGTTCTGCCTTCAACCCCAGTCTATGAGTTACCGAATCCAGTCCCTGAGTTCAGTTCCCATTTTCCACTTAGTTCAATCTGGGACTTATAATCAGTGCCTGCCCACAGCATCAGTGGTGCCAGCGATGTAATTGCCATCAAGAGATTTGGTTTCAATTTTAGTTTTGTGTGTATTTGTGTACTTCATTTTATGGTGGTTATTTTCATTTAAATAGTTCTAGTTTTATTTTCCAAACCATCAGTCTCTCTTATTCCCTTTCTCTTCCCCTTTGGGAAAGGAGAGGGGTTAATAGAGAGTGACTGTCAGTTATTTAGCAGGTGGCCCAGCCCTAACACTTGTCAGAAACACAGTGCAACTTCGTGCAGTAAAATGTGTTAACTGTGGGTATGGTGAATACGATGCTGATTCCTGTTTGGGGAATGCAGGCTCTTTATATGAGAGTGAAGCATTGCTTTGTACGAATCTCAAGTTTGTGGAATGCTATGTGAAGGGCATTAGCTTTATACTAATTAGCATAATTTCCTTCAATAGTTTTCCATGTACTTTGCAAAGTGAACCAGTTCTTCTCCTCCCCATGCTTCTGCTTTTTGAAAACAGAATTATTAGTAACTTGCAAAAGGTGTCATGACGCAGGAGCTGCTCTGTGGATGTCGGACCCCAGGGCAGGGTCCCGTCCCCTTCTGCTGTCCACAGAGATCTACATGTAAAAATACACACTATGTATGCCAGCTTCAGATAACTTGACATAAAAACAGACACTGGAGGGTTCTATTTACCCTTTTGCAAGGCTGGAACCCCCTACTGATACAGGAGGAGAGTAACAAATGGCATGTGGGTATAGGCTTTCAGGTTGTCAAAGCAATGACTGCAGTTTACTTTGAGTTTTGCTTTATCAGTGGGACCTTATCCTGGGTATTAAGAACATCATGTTTTAATATTATGATATGACTTCTGAAGTTGGAGCTGCTCACAGTTAAAATGTCCCCATCCTCTTGAGCCCACTGGGGCTTTCATAACTAATGAATGGTTTGTTGTGTCTGAAAAACTCAGTGTGTCCCCAAAGACATCTCTGGTCTCCCAGGTACCCATGGGAATCCAGCAAGAAGGGAAGCAGAAGGCTGTGCATGTCTAAGTACTCCTTTTGTGAGCGTGCTGATGAGCACAGAGACGCTACCTGGGATACAGGGCAGAGAGGAGCAGGGTGGATGAATTGAGAGCTCCTCTAAGATAAGCGTTGCCGTAGAAACCACCATCTTTCTTCTGTGTGCAGAGGTATGTTGGACACTTACCTCTTGTGAAGTCAAGATCACATTGCAGATCTGTGATCCAGAGGTGCCTTAGAGGTCCTTCAGGCTGTGCCTGCAGTAAGCCAGTGCTGCATGAACAGAGCTGCTTCTGTCTCTGCAGCTGAGGAGCTGGCCCACAGTTTAGTAGCTTAATCAACATCTGCCTCAGCCCTCATGGTTTGTTGTGAAAGGGAGCAAGTGTTGTGCATTGTCAGACCTGCTCTGATGCCTGCTGAGGAAGAAAGCACAATCAAGTTTCATAGGACAGGGAATCTGTATCCTCTTCTCAACCCTGGACCCCTTTTGTGCCTTGATTGCTTTGACTTAGTCTGTAAAGTAGAATTGATTTGGGGGGATTTTTTTACACGTACAAAAAGATCAAGCCAACATCATCTGTGATCCAAACTGATAAGAAGCCCTCCATAAAAAGTTCTTTAACCAAAGAATAAGCACATCACCTGAAGCTGTTACATATGATACAGGTTAAAAAATACAATCAGACTGGAAAAAGGACTAAGTGTTGTGATAATACTTTATTTTCTATGTTTATTAAGCCTTCAGAGCTTCCCCTTTTAAAGACCATAGAGACAATGAAAGCTGGAAGTCTGAGGAAAGAACTGGATTACAGGAGCTGGAATTCTAGGAGGAGCTTTAGCTCTTGGATGCGGATCTTGATTTGTAGATCCAGTACACTAACTTTAAAACTTTTGGGGTTTTGTGACCTTCTGTCCATCCTTATTGCCTTCTGCTTGTAGTTTATGACATTTTAAGACAAGAGAAACAAGAGACCAGAATCCATTAATTCTGAACTCAGATTTCGGTGGGAACAGAGCAGAGCATTTTGGTGAGTGACATTTACAATAAGCCCCAATATGAACATCTTAAAGTTCACCCAGCTCAGAGTAGGTGTAAATGAGGGAGGTGTCATGATTGAGATAATTTAGTCTGTTAGCACCCTTCAGTGAGCTATGTGAAAACTCTCATAACATCTTCTAGATGGGGCTGTGGATGTACCTTTGAAGAGTCTGCGTGCAACAACTGAGGATCAATCAGGCATCCTACTATTTATGGGTTGCAGATGGGAAGACTCTGAAGCAGAGTAACAACCACTCACTGTTTCTGTGTAACAAATGATGTTTAATCTCCTTTATACACTGTATATATCATTATAGGAAGTCTTTCAGAAAGTGAGTATTTTAGATGAATTCATGGTAGTGAGGGTACAACACTATAATTAGCATGCATGACTTAATTGTTCTGGGGTGTGATGGAGAACTTCAGTCATTGCTGCTCGAGGTTAGGTAGTTGTTCTAGAAAAGTATACTGCTTGCAAGACCAGATGTTTAATCCCAAGATTTTTGTCTGGGGAGAGGTTAGGTTATTATGTGAAAGTAAATCTGCCAAGGAGAATAGAGCAATTAGTGGGCTAGCATCGTGAAAGACAGAGATATAGGGGAAGCAGAAAACAGCTACTTTTTATCAGGGTGAAGGTTGCTGAGAATTGTGGAGGATGACAGAGGCAGTTTTATTGTTTTCCAGTATAATGATGCAATGCAGGAAAGTTAGTGCTGAATCAGAGCTACTCTGTAATCATTTATCGGGGTCAGGGGAAGGGTGTTCTCTGTAGTAGGAACATGCTGTGCCCAAGCCCCAGAGGGGATGTTACCAGCCTGTATGTGAGTATCCTCACAGGGCAAAGCTGCAGAAGAAATAGGAAGAAGGAATAAACTAATTCACCACTCTTGGGGCTTAGGTTCCTATTGAAAAGGATTTGAAAGAGACCATTTAATTGCACAATGCAACTTGTTTACTTTAGCACACTGACCAGAGATAGATATATGCATGTGCGTGTTTGTTATATATGTGTGTGTATATATAAAGATACTGAAACAATGGCACTGAAACACAGGAAGTTGTGCCTCAATCCAAGCTAAAACCTGACCATTGGAAAAGGCTGCCCATAGAGGTGGTGGAGTCTCCTTCTCCACCATTGAGACCCATCTGGATGTATTCCTGTGTGACCTGCCCGAGGTGATCCTGCTTTGGCAGGGAGCTTGGGCTGGATGATATACAGAAGTCTCTTCCAACCCTTACCACTCTATGGTTAAATCATAGAACCAAAGAATTATTTTGGCTGGAAAAGGATCATCTGAATTTAACTTTTAACCTCCATTAAACCATGTCCTGGAGTGCCATGTCCACATGTTTCTTGAACACATCTACGGATGGTGACTCCACCGCCCTGGGCAACCTATTCCAATAGCTGGCNAATCATTTATCGGGGTCAGGGGAAGGGTGTTCTCTGTAGTAGGAACATGCTGTGCCCAAGCCCCAGAGGGGATGTTACCAGCCTGTATGTGAGTATCCTCACAGGGCAAAGCTGCAGAAGAAATAGGAAGAAGGAATAAACTAATTCACCACTCTTGGGGCTTAGGTTCCTATTGAAAAGGATTTGAAAGAGACCATTTAATTGCACAATGCAACTTGTTTACTTTAGCACACTGACCAGAGATAGATATATGCATGTGCGTGTTTGTTATATATGTGTGTGTATATATAAAGATACTGAAACAATGGCACTGAAACACAGGAAGTTGTGCCTCAATCCAAGCTAAAACCTGACCATTGGAAAAGGCTGCCCATAGAGGTGGTGGAGTCTCCTTCTCCACCATTGAGACCCATCTGGATGTATTCCTGTGTGACCTGCCCGAGGTGATCCTGCTTTGGCAGGGAGCTTGGGCTGGATGATATCCAGAAGTCTCTTCCAACCCTTACCACTCTATGGTTAAATCATAGAACCAAAGAATTATTTTGGCTGGAAAAGGATCATCTGAATTTAACTTTTAACCTCCATTAAACCATGTCCTGGAGTGCCATGTCCACATGTTTCTTGAACACATCTACGGATGGTGACTCCACCGCCCTGGGCAACCTATTCCAATAGCTGGCAGATGTGGATAATAATTCAGCCTGGTTTAGGCCTAGAACTGCTCCAAATGGGACCAAATTCCAGATGTTGGGAGGACTATGGTTAAGCAATATCAACAACCAATTTTGTCTGGGATACAGCATGGGGTAACTAAGCAAAATAATATTTCTAAGCTAGATGTAAGTTAAGAACCTATTAAGAATTATTCTGCCTTCTATGAGAGTATATGTGAGGAAGACAGGAAATGAATGGCCTTAAAATCAGAGGATCTTAGGTCAGATGATTGAGGTTCTCCACTTGAATCTTCGCTCGTCAGGTGGAGAATCCGTTTTTTGGACAATATAAGTGCCCATGGCTTTGACAAGTGGGAGCAGGGAGCATGAGCAGATGTGCACCTGTGTGCTACATGCCTCATCACTGACTTAATATCCCTCTCTAATGGCACTGTGAAGCAGCAGCACAGCGGTGTGTTAAATTGGAGGTTAACAGTGTCTTTTACCTTTTCCTACCTTCCAGTGTCTTATTATCCAACTATGTTAACAAGAGAAGCACATGATGGAGCTGATTTAAACACCATCTGGAGGCTAATTTTATGATCACGAAACAGTTATGTGAAAGATAATCTTCTATGGCTGTAAGGCATAGTCAGGAGAAGCCTAATTCATTGCTTGGCAAAATCCTTGTGACATCCCAAAAATATTTGATGGAATAATGATAAATAAAGTGGATCATGGATTAAAAGTAGGTTTCCATGCAGTGTTTAAATCTCTTAAAATCAATTAAAAAGCCTTTATAAGTATTTGTCCCATATCAGAAAGGCAAGGGTGAAACATGTCAGGAAACAAGTTCTAGGGCTCTGAGTCAGATGTATCCAAGGAAGAATAGTAGCATTTAGGAACTCCAGAGGAATAAAGAACTGCAGTAATTTGGGCCCCAGGGGTTTAAAAAAAAATTTAAAAAATTTAAAAAAGAGAGAGAAAGAATTAAAAAAGCTGTTGCTAGTAGTTAAACATCTATTGTCCTGACAGGCAGTTCTTTCAGGCAGTGCCATGCAGATGATAAATCTATGCTTTGCATATTGTTCTGGAGATCACTGTCCCTCTAATGAGAGATCCCATTCGAGGCATTGCTCTCCACATAAGTACAGCTTGTTCAAATGAGGAAATCTTTGCTATGGAGTCTCTTTTGTAATTAGAACAAATACAGAAGGGAATCCCTGATGCTCACTATACAGTACAGTACTTTCTCTGATGCCAAAATATCCATGCCTGACTGTTTCTGAATCTTGGTGAAGAGCCTGAACATCTGCTTAGCACTGGTGAAACAAGAGATACCCTGAAGGTAAGATGATGTATAGTTGCTTCAATCTGGAACATGGTTCTGGTTTTGTGACTGGATTCTGATATGACTCAAGGCAAATTGATTGGTGCTATCTGACTTACCCTAATGCCAAACAGCAGTGATAAAGCCATAAGGGTACTACAGTGATTAATGCTTTCTTAAGTATTTAGATATGATAGAGGTGAGGACTAGTAAAGAAAAATAGACACTTACTGGTTTGAAATGTACTGTGTACAGTCTGTACTTATTTAGCTGTGGTAAATGAGCTGCAGCATATAATAGAGAAGACCTAAACCTGGATCTTTTTCATTATTAAAGTTAGGAGGGAAATGCCAGAAACACACATCCTTCTAATGCTTTGGTTGTTATGGCAACAGTGTTTCTATCAAGAGAAAGATCCCTGCACTTTTGCCTGTTTTGGCACAGTCAATATGCTTAAATGTACATCTTCTTGGGTTTTTTTTCTAACCAGAAGGAACCATAATTTTGAGGAGAACTTCACTTGTTCAGAGAAGACTTTGACAAAATCATTTTATGTGCTATTTAAGTACTGAGGGTTTTAACACAAACTGTATTTAAATAAAATGCAATATCATATTTCTTTTTTGGTGCTATGGAGTTGGACAAAGAGACCTCCATAGCAACACTCTTGCAACTTTTAGTAATCATGGGTGAGTGGAACTATTATCATCAAGTTCACACATAATTCGCTGCAAAGGAGTGTATTTAGTTTTACTTTTGCACACTTCATTTATGAGCTCTTTCACTCCTCTAACAAGAATCTCTTAGAGGGAGGAGGTAGGTCAGGTACCACAAGATATGCAGCTATATGCACAGTGATGTCAAACCTGTTTGTTTATCCCCTATAATAAACAAAACCATGAAGCAGCACTCCGATAGCATCATGAAATAGTCGTGAGAAGGCCCCAAATAACAGATGGCAGCAAAGTGTTATTGAATCTCCTAACCAAAAGGAATAGAGGTGTGTGATGGTACAAGCTTCTAGGTGGAAGAACATGTCAAAAACAGCTTCATGATCTTCTCTTAGGAATCCTAACCACTCTTTGTCCCTGATGAATGAAAGGTATAATTATTAAGAGGGGGAGGATGTTTTTAATTTCTTTGAGTGATATTTTGCTAGTTGGATGTGTTACCTCAAGTTGCCTTATGAAATATTTTTGGGACAGATGGTGCAGAAGCTTAGGCACAGTTCTGTTGTTCAGGTTCTTGGTATATTCAATTAGTTTCTTTAGTTGTAGCTCAAATCTTAATTTTAAATGCTCTGAACCCACCAGCAACTAATTTCCTTCCTGTAAAAATGGATAGAAAAACCTCACAAACAACTAAGAAATAAACCATAATCAAAACTTGACACATCTTAGGAACGTTATACTGAGCTGTGCCTTTCAGTTTCTTACATTTGGGTGAGCATTTCTCAATATGGATTTCACTGAACAGGAGTTCAGATGTGACAATTCCAGAGGTCTGTTACTAAAAGTCCTAATCTTTCTATTATTTAATAGTTTACTGTAATGGGTTTCAGGAATGTGTCCAAGCAAGGGTCAGGAGGATGATCAGAGGGCTGGAGCAGCTCTCTTATGAGGACAGGCTGAGAGAGTTGGGGTTGTTCAGTTTGGAGAAGAAAAGGCTTTGAGGAGACCTTATTGTGGCCTTCCAGTATCTGAAGGGGACCTTAGTTGATCCTTGAGGTCCCTTCCAACCCTGACAATTCTGTGATTGTCTGTTGCAGTATCTGCTTCTATGGTATGAAAATTAGAGACTACAGGCTGATGTTGGATACATTTTTATGGTATTAGTCTTAACATAACTCTTCAAGTGTCATTTTGGGTTGCCTTCATTGCATGTTCCCTGAAACGGTTCACAGCTGTAGTCTCCTAGGCATGCTGAAATATTCGTGTGTCTGTTTGAGACAATAGAGGGGAAATGTTGGTGTCTGGTTCAATTGAAGGAAACTGCTACTACTCTGAGCAAGTGCACCTGAAGATATTTATCTGCTCTTTGTTTCACGAGATGTATGAATCTTTTAGTCTCTACATGGACTTCTGTGACTAGCAAGCTTTTACGGGCACTGGTCTCAATAACCAGCTTCTGTGTTGCTTTTATATATAATTCCAAACTGCAGGAAATCCTTTAAGATGGAAATTATTTTCGTTGCCTCTTGCTCTTAGGCTGTATCTATACATGCAAGTGAATTGGTACACTAGCAGTGAATCAGTAGATGGAAACCATTAGTCTTTTGGCCTTTATGTCTATGCTATGTGCTGCCTGTCACGTTTGTTTGTGCCTAGATTTAACCTGGCCTTCTAAAACCGAGTGCTGCCATCAAAAGACCTTGAAACTGACTGAAGGGTCAGTCACTGATTCACTCTTCTGTCTCTGCCAGGCTTGGGAATGCAGTCACTGAGCATTGTTTGAGGTGGTGCTGTTATCACCCCTACACTCTGCAGAGCTCTGGGCAGTTCTACAAACCTAAGATGGGAACAGTGACTTTGAAGGCAAATTTAGTGTAAATATTCTCAACTTGTATTTATCAGAAGTTCAGTATCTCTGGATGGTTGTTAAGCGGGGGAGGTAAGAGGCTAATCAATCTTGATGGTGTTTTTGTGTGCAAGGTACTTGCCCTGAGGTATTTGAAACAGTAAGCTGTTTATTGGTTTGTTTACTCAGTTGGCTTCTGCTCCTTTGTCCCTGACCTATCAGTCTCCATTGAGATATGCCTCATACTTTAT
>VWYK01073129.1:1743-25401 GCA_013399775.1 Semnornis frantzii
AAAAAAGAGAGAGAGAGAGAGAGAGAGAAAGAAAGAGTAAAAAATGTATCAAGAAACCAAGTGTGGGCCCTGACTCTATTCCCACTTTTAACACTCATGGATATTCACTGCAAATGTATTGCTTCTGCAACTTCAGTAGTAAGGTCTGATTCATTACTTTTAACATGCTACAAAGTTGACCTGGAAAATGTAGGCAAAGCCAGGAAAAAAGTGATTGCTAGCAAATCCTATATCTGGAAACGCACAGAGATTTTTGTAAGCTATAGAATATGTACTCCCTAGTCTAACAGCACTAACAGCATATCTCTGTCAAGTAAGCCTCAGTGGTGTGGGAAGTTCTCAAAGGAAATACACATCAGAATCTTCCACAGTGGAAAGTGACACTCATCTGAAAGATGGGACATCTTTACTTCCCTCCTCTTGTTTGTCTTTTAATGGATCTCTTCTCTGGATAGATGAGGACATATCTGTAAGTCTTCATACACTACCGTCAACCAAACACTTGCAGAACTGCCTAGCATTAAATTTCTTAGCCTTCTGATCCAATCAACAAAGAATATGACATGAATTTTTTTCTGGAAGAAAAAAACACTAGCACAAAGTATAGAATTTGACTTATTCTAATTTCATTACTAAAACTGTTCTATATATTCTCTGGATCTGTCACTCACTGCTTTAAAGACATAGTTCTTTTATGAGTGTACTTCAAATCCATTAAATATGTAGAGATGCTGCAAACATAATCCTGAGGTGTGGAGATTCAGTATCTGTGTGCTGGCATCCACTGGAAAAGCTGAATGTTATCATTTAGCACATTAGCTGGTACTAATCAGGGAGTTAAACATTCCTTCTTGTTCTCAACGAACTGCTCATGAGCCTATTTTCCACTTATGTGCATATATATTTATATATATGTTTGTATATATGTATGTGTCTATCTATCTATCTATCTATCTATCTATCTATCTATCTATCTATCTATCTATCTATCTATCTATATCTCACACTTGTAGATCTTCTCCAGATTATTCTTAAAGTGTGTTCCCAAGTAAACATGCCCACCAACTATGGTGTATTCCTTCCCCCTTACACAACATTGGTACATCATGGTAATTTTTAACCCTAAAATTAGGAAGAACGTAATACTACAACTGCCTACATTCACGAGAATGGAAAAGATGCTAGCCCACACTGGGACCAAGAAAATCATGAGCTAAATCATAAATGTAACTAGATTAGTTTAGGGTAGAGTAATTAGAAGATGAAGTCCATGAATATTAGGTTATAAAATTATTGCTATGAATTTATTATAACACACTTCAACAGTCAGAGCAGAAAAGAAGTTAATTTGCAACTGTTTGTAATGGGCTTGGAATCAGCCTTAGTATTAGAAGAAGTTCATATACAGTAGGAAGGAAATGTAATACAATAAAGCAGTGACTCAGGGGGCTGTTGGGGTAATGAAACACATTTCAATGAATTCTGATGGGCAAAGTATTATTACTGCAGAGCTTATAAACAAGAGAGGAATAGATGAAATTTGCAACAATGTTGTTATATTGTCACAGTGACATCTATTACTGTAGAAATTATTTCAAAGTGTGAAATTTACTATACTTAGTGTTCTAGTAACTAATCTGAAGTGACTATCTCTTTTTTAATGAGATTTGCTGTTTATCAGCATCCAAAGTATAGACTCTGTGTCTGCTCCTCAAAAGAACTGCTAATGCTCTATTCATCTTGCCAGCTGTGAGTCTCCTCTACATGCTAAGACCACAGAGCAGTTATTCAGCACATCTCTTAATAGGAAATCCAAGGAGGCTGTGGAAGTTTGCTGTTTTGCCTGCTCTGTGGGGGCCTCCTGTGGCCTGAATTAGATTGGCTCTTTCTCCTACGGCAAGGCAAAAATTACACTTAACGATTTGTGAAAACACCATGGCTAATGCCAAGATCAGAGACTGGTGCTTTGATCTTTGTGTATTTCAAAACATTACTAGTCACATTTTATGAGTTTTTAAATTCATGTATTATTTCCTTTATGCAATTGCTTTCCTGTTGAAATGTTCATGACTTTATAAACACAAAATTTGGCCTGCCTCTAAATAAAAATTAGAACCCCAAGGATTTAATCTCGATTAGCTTTTTGACAG
This sequence comes from Semnornis frantzii, assembly GCA_013399775.1. Classification (NCBI taxonomy): domain Eukaryota; kingdom Metazoa; phylum Chordata; class Aves; order Piciformes; family Ramphastidae; genus Semnornis; species Semnornis frantzii. The sequence goes on from VWYK01073129.1 coordinate 3,894, forward strand.
ATTTTTTCTCCTCTTGATCATATAATCAAAACTTACTGGGAACTGGGGAACATGGAACATTACCTAATTCCCTTATTTTCTCAACCCTGTGTTAATAATGTTACAATATTCCCATAAACTTAGATGCTTTTAGTTTGAAAGGAAAACCTTGACTCTTTTTACTTTTTTAAATACTGGTTAAGAATTTCTGTGAATAGTGCTGAAATAGTGTAGATAAGATGTTATGTATTGCGTTCTTTAAATATATTTAAAATAGCATTAAAATAATTTTTCATTTAATAAAACATAAGATTTCATCAATGGTTTGATTAGATGCAAATAATATCACTTTTTCTACCATCTGTAACAACAATTCTCCTTTGATGGTATGTTCTGGTCTGCCAGTTACTGACAGTCCCACTTACTGACAGTTATTTCTGGTTCTTACCCAAGAGGTTATCGCAAGTAAACCTTGTGCCAATTACATTGTTTGTGCAATCTGGGAAATTGTTTTTCAAGAAATGCATGCAGTCTCCTATTATTTTTTGTGAAAGATATATGTGTAGAACTGGTAGATGGTTGTCATGTGGGCCTAAGCAGGCCAAATTGGGCTTGTGCATCTCCTGGCTTGCCCAGACATGTTTTTCTGCTCTCCCTCCTTCTGTTTTGGGGAGAGCAACCACGGGAAAAGGGACAAAGAACCTGGAGCCACTGAGTCTGGGTTCTGCGGCCTGCCCAGCAACCACAGTAAACAAGGCGCACACTGTTGCCTTGTGCAAGGCCCATATTCTGTCCAAAAAAGGGTAAAGCAAGCCTATGGCTTCACCTAATATGGGCAAATCTTGGCTAACTGCAAGATTTGCTATCCCGTGTCTGAAAGCCCATTAGTTGTGGGCTGTATTGGATAAAAGGAGATGAGCAGGGAGCACAGGTGCGCTTTTGCCAATACAAGGTGTGTCCATGCCTGCTGCCTCCTTGATCCTGAGCTGAGGCTCTGATACCTCCACGCATTCAGCCTGCACAGCCAGCATGACACCGTGCCCAGACTGCACACCCCAAGACATCCTGTCTGCACCTGGAAGCCTTCTGCCCAGACAGAAGCCCTGGAGATAACATAAGTCGTCCAGAGAGCCAGGAAAAGGTCAGAGATCATCTGCCTCCTTTCCCCAGAAGCCTGGGAAAACTCTAAAGCCTCTGACGGCTACCAACAGCAACCCCGTTATGAGCCTTGGGTACTGTCAGATATTTTTTGTGAGTAAATACCAAAAGCCTCTTGTAATTATTAATTGCCTTCTGCCCTAAGCAGAAAGTTGCTCCTTGTGTCCATCTAGTGAGCAAGCGGTATACTGGCCGCAAGTGGTATACCGACCGCAAAGCCTTCTCTTCCAGTTTAAATCGAGTTCAATTAATATATATATTTAATAGTTATTTCTAGATCCTATTATAACCTGTATATAGTTTCCATAATGTTGCAAAGAGCCTGTTATTATTATTAAATGGTGATCGGGGTGGTGCGAGTTCTGAATATTTAATATTAATAAATGATATATTAATATTTTAAAAATATCATCTAACAGTAATTAATTACCCCTCCCATAACAATGGTACAATTACACCACTGAAGAGGCACAACTGAGAACCAGTGATGTCTTGCAGGACACAAGGAATGAGCACCATAAATGTGGAACTCTTAAATCACATCTGTTGCTGAAAGCGGACTCATTCATTAGTCATAGTCCCATTTCAGATCCCACGACACGATTAGTAACACCTAATGACACCTAGGTAGCCTGTGAAACATGCTGGGTTTATGCCCACTGTAAGGCATTTGCATCTTATGTCTCAGTCCTTCTCAAGTCTGTTGAGGGCGTATAACAGAAAAGGACCATGAGCATTGGAGAAGCAGCACATAAGCTTCACAGCAGGGACCATTCTACCTGCTGACAAAATAAATCAATTACATTACAGGAGGTAAAGGTGAAGCTGGTGAAAGTACTTGTTGGGATGCTACTATGAGTAAAGAACTGTTTGCATGTGTCTTGTTTACAGGCATTTCCATGTTGGGTAACCACATCAATGGAAATAACAAGAGGCATAATAACAGATGTAACAGACCACAAAATGCTACATGTTCTATCAAAATAACCCAGAGTCCATAACTGAGGTTAGTCAATAACAGGCACTATACTACCCATGCAGAATGAAGAGGGGAAAAAAAGCCCCATCTTGCTCCTCCTGCCTGAGAAATATCATTCATGTTGTGTGTGTCTGCGTGAGAGCAAGGGTCATCCATTCTCAGCTACAATCAGCCTGTGGAAAGTAGCAGACTCATACAGCAGGTAGTAGGGTTCAGCAATCACCATGTATCATGTGGGGACTGGCTGTCAGCGGAGCACTGGAAAACAGAAGAAACAAGCATGCAGGAAAGGTCAGTCTGCTGTCTCACGGTCTTTAGTTTCTCTTTCCCACCCCCAAGACTTCTTCTGCCTGCTTAAGCACTGCACAGGGAATATGCCAGGGAAAACCAGGGCAGTTCAAATGCCTTCAGTAAACACAACTGGCCTAACAAATGGTGGATATTAAGCAATCTAATACTCCTCTAAGGCAAAGCTTCCCAACCAAGATAGAATTTTGTCTTGTCTGCCTAATTGATATATGCTTTAAGGAAGTAGGAGCTTGCTGTGTACTGTGAAGCAGTGTGTCTAGACTTGTCTGGAGTCTTTCAACTGTGATAAACGGGTCTGCATCCTGTACTATGCTTGGGGTTAATATATTTCTCTACACTAAATCAAGAGGAGTGATAGTTGTGAATGCAGTCATTTCAAAACTCAGACAAAGCAGTTCTTCAGATGCACAGATGGAGAACTCACAGCAAGAAGCTCCATTGACATTGTTTCAGTGCTTACAGGTTCCAACCATGGAGCAATGACCCCATCTACCAGAAATCATTCCAGCTAGTGTTGGGTGAGACCAGTTGCATAATACTGCTGTGTAGTTCTCTTGAATCATTGTCCAGAAATGCCATGCTTTTGGACAGGGAGTAAAGGGATTTCAAGGGGGCTAATATGGAGATATATCCTCTTAGTAACTCCTCCACAATGCAAAATGTTAGGATTTCTCCTTAGCAATCTCTCTATGGGAGATCTGCCTCTTCACACTCCCCTCTGGGATTCCATGAGAACCCTGTCCCCCACACCTAACTCAGCATTTACTAAAGAAAATTTTCACCAGAAAGGGAATCTAATTTGTGCGCCCAGACACACTCTTTTCTTGTTATTAGAAATACCTTCTAGATAACACAAAGACATCAAGAAAGAACAGAGCTACAGCCTGTCAAATATCAAGGAAATGCATTCTGTCAACAAAGAGAAGCATATAGCAGGGGAAATCTTTTAAACAGCCTGATTACTAAAAGTGTTTAGCACTACATATTCTGTTGACGCTTGGGGAAACACTTCTGAAACTTCTAGAGCATCCTAAAGTTCCTGATTTTTTCAATCTGTGATAAAGACACCACTTGCCCGACCACCTTTAAAAACTGTTAGGCTTACATCGCAACCCAGCATCTGTCATTGTGGAAGAGCGTGGAGGTACTGGGATTTATCACACCTTTACGGCTCTTAAACTTCAGCCTCTGGCCCGAGCCCGGCTTTGGGGGAGCGCGTTTGCCTGCGACTTAAGTGCACCTCCGCATCGTCTCCTGCAGAGGGCGATGGAAGACAGCTCAGAGAGGCAGCGGCCGCAGGGCGGCTCCAAAGCTGCGCGGACCCCGGTGCCCCAGTGGCTCCACCTCTCTCGGGCAGCCCTCCACCTCGCCGGGCTCGGCTCGCAAGCAACTGCCCGCTTGTACGGCGCTTTGCGAAGCGGACGCGGCCAAGCAACCGATCGGGCTTGAGGTAACAGCAGCCGTGAATGCCTCGGCTGAAATTCCTGCGAGGACTAAAATGTGGGTTCCCTGATGCTTTCTGCTCATTAGAAAAGTATACGAATGTGTTAAATGTGTGGTGACAGTCACCCTAAACACAGTGGAGCTTTCCTTTAACTGAAAAGGCAGGCGTACAATTCTGGTGTCACTCACTGGGAGAGCTTTTCTTGAAGTTGAAAGCCGCATGTGAAAGGAAACAAAAGAGTGATACACTTGTAAAGTGGTGTGATTTTTTTTTTTTTTAAGCTTCAAAAATCTTCAAAACCTTCAAAACTAATTTATTCCTGCCAAGGCACAAGCCGAATAGTAACTATAAGTGCTCAGTGAAGACCCCTTCATATACTTTCATTTCAGAACTACTATCTAAGGAAACCCAATACCATAGAGAAAGACCACCATGACAAGCACATCCCTCTCAAATCTTTTTAATGACATGAACTGCTCTTCTTTACCTGCTGCCGGGCAGATAACCGGGCAGAGGAGGCTTGAATTTAACACCTCAGCCAGAAGCTGGCACCTAACCAGCAGCCTGAATCATCAAAGTCTTACAGTGAAAGCTTCAATGTTTTCCAGAAACAGGAGGGGCTTAAGCAAATGCTTACAGTTATATAAATCTCTAAGGACTTTGCTGGATCTGAGCAGTATCTATATAGAGATGTCAGCCCTGGGTTTGCACCTCCTTCTTGACAAGAGAGTTTTGATCCTGAAAGGAGTAATGCTGACTGAGTTTGGTACTTCATGGACCAAATCTGATAGGAACATTTTGCACTTGCATAAATTAACATCCTGCAAGTTTCTTGACAGTAATGCCACAAGTGAATGAGAAGTTTTCTCCCTGTTCATCGAAAATCCTCATAGGACAGTTTTAAATATGAGAAAGAAGGACACCAGGAGAACCTGAGATTCCCTACCTCATCTTGGAGGGTCAAAATGTGTCTTTAATGTTTTGGTGGTGTTCTTGATCACCATGTGATTATGAAGGTTAGTTATAGAAGCAGGATGACCAACTGGCAGCTTGTAAAAGCTAATTTTCTACACAAAATTGTTGATGGATGCAATTCTGACAGGTTTTCAGCATCATCCTGTTTTTCTGAAACAAGAAAAAGAATCCTCTGGTTTAAAAAAAAAAAAAAAAAGCGTATCAGAATCAGGGGGCATAAAACAGAGAATGAGCCAGATATTTGTTTGATGCAGGTCAACAGATATGAACCACACAGATGCAAAAATTCAGTAGAGTCAGACAGGCTAAGGATGGAGCTTGACATCTTCGGAAGAGATGGACAAGTGCTGCTAGGTGTACCACAGTTATTGCCTTTGCCCATCATTCTTCCTCTAAAATTGAAGTAACTAAATGCTTTGTGTATGCTGGAGGAATTTGCTAGGGGAGGAAACATTTCTTTCTCTCAAGTAGCAAATGACACCTTTGAAAAAATGGGTAATTAATCAAGTCTTTATAGCTCTTATATTATATAATAATAAAACTGATCAATTGCAGGGCGTACTCTGCTGGAGACTGGTAGAAGACATTAATTACTCACCTGGACATATTAGGAAGTTTGGTGTACTGTTTGGCAGTATATCAGGGAAGCCTGTCAAATGTCTTCTGGCAAAAAATGAAAAAAAAAAAAAGTAGCCACATAGGAAAAATAAGAGAGTGTGTGTGTGTGTGTGAGCATATACATTAATAAATTGAATTATAGAGAGGATAAAGATCTAAAATAAGATTTTTTTTTTCTTGGTTCTAGAGAGTGATGCAAAGTACAGTAATTTGTTTAAATAAGGCATGACACTTTTTCAGACATGGCTCATAATACCTGAGAAGCATAAATTATAAATATTTATTAATCTTCCAGTAATTAATGGCATTCTAGAAAGCATGCCTTGGAGAAATATTTCCTGGAATAATGTAGTGACTTTCTTTAATTACAAAATTGATGGGATGAGAATAGAGATTTGAAACAAACTACTATGAGGAATGAAAGCGACTAACAACAAAATAAAGAATGTTTTTAGCACTGTAATTGTCCTCAAATTAAAAGAGGTAAGGTAAAAAGAAAAAAAACAGACAATACTGCAGACATGAGATGAGATTGCAGGAGGTTCATCATGAAGAAGGAGCTTTTTAGGTAACAAGCATCAAAAACATACACAGGTTTAGCAATCAGCATCAACAGGGTGAAATTGTACTGTGGGAACATAGAGTAAAAATAACACTAGCAGAAGATATTCTCCTACTGCCAGATCTGCTAAGCAAATAGGAACATCATTTTGCACCAGCTGCAGCTTCCAAGTGGTCTACAAATGTGACATATGGTCTATAATATGTAGATTTATGCTTTAATAATATGGCTGCCCCCCACTGTACCTAAGTATGTAGGACATATGCTAAATTGCGTTACTTAATTGTGCATTACCTGGCATCTGTAGGCATTAATTTCCAAATTTCTGATAGTTTTTCTTTAATTTTTCCAAATTTTCTGTTCAATCACATTTGGTTCCCAATTTAACATCACAATGACACAAATCTTAGTTGCAGGCCTTAATTTGTTTTAATGCATTGAGCATGCAAATCCATATGTAGGTTTGCTTTGACTATTTTGTTATACTGGGATCTGTTCTGGGGTGGAAATGTTTTGCTGAAGCTAATGGAGGATTTCTAGGGGATTATAAGTGGTTTATAAGCACACAAAATAAATTAAGGTCTAAAGAAGAAAGAGAGAAAAAATAGAAAGGTGAAACGTTTGTGTCAATGCGCACCACCAATAGGCAATATTAAAGTCAAGGTAGCTTGTACATCAGCCTAATCTTTAATAGGATACATTGATAGTTACATAATAAATAAAGATTTGATGAAAATCAGTAAAATTAAAAAGGAAGAATTGTTTTCTGACTAAGGAATTCTACAATTCGATATATTTCTCATATCTTTGCTGTTCTGTGAACTCTTCACGTTGACCTTTTTTTTGCATTGCAACAAGCTATCATGTAACATAACAATGCTGGAATAATCTAGCATGTAAGAGCTAAAAATGGACAACAGTCTGCATGAATTTGCATCTAAACCTGCTACCACCTTACGTATTGATCTTAATTAATGGAGCTTGACAGGGTATTTTTTTTCTTCACAGCTAGTTGCCTCTTCAATTGATAGGGAGTAATACCTTAACCTACATAGTTACAGGAGTCTAGATGTGATGGAAATTTCACTGCCTTCTTATAGACTATCCTAAACTGAAGCTATTGTTTGGGAATGCACATGGGGATGGAGGATGAACTGCTGTCAGAGACAGAGCAGCAGCCTGTGCTTTAATCTGATCCAATAAACGTGTTTAAAACCTATGAAATTATATTGGGTCATCTAATAGCAAACAAAAGTAAATAAAGGGAGATTCTTCATTTTTGACTCATAAATTATTTTGACTTACGGTAATGTAATTAGTCTGAGGCCATCCAGACAATTAGGAGCAGAAGGAAGGAGTTCTAGTTTGTTCTTCTATTGTTAGACTTCTTTTTAACATTGTATAACTTCCTGAGATTCAACAGGACTCTCGTTTTCTGTTTGGCTGTTGAGAAAAGTGGGGAGCAGCTCAACTGTAATTTAGCAAAATTTTACAATGCATGAAGCCATATGGCGGCAACATAATTTATACCTAAGAAGGCATGTACTTTCTGATCATCCATGGGAGAACTTCACTTATGATTACTTATGAGTCATGAGGTTGGATGGTTGGAGAGTACACTGTCAAAAAACATTTTTATCTTTATTCTCTTAGTGTGAATTGTCTCTTTCTTAATGAAAGTTTTTGTATTTGTGCATTTATCTGCCTGTGTCTCCCAGACTGCCGTTAAATTGAAATACAGATCTTGGACTGGTGTTTTCAGTTGGAAGTTTTACAGGAACAATGTCAGAAAGCTTAGTTCTCATTAGGGAGTACAGTGCCTCAGTAACACAGGTCATTTGAGGATGCTGATGCAGAAATATGGGATTAAATCAAATTGATATTTCCCCTTAATATTCTATCAGAATAATCTTCTTATCTCATATCATTAAATCACATAAGAACTTAAGATGACAGCTAAACACAATTAGAATTTCCTAGAGGATACAGCAGGGCATCGAATTATGGCTCTAAATAAATGTACAAGAATCATGTTCCTGTTCAAAAGGATTCTTTTCTCCAGGCATCCTGCAGTGATTAAGCAATTTGTACTAGAAAACCATTGGCCTAACTCTGCCCTGTGCAACTGGGAGTCTTACTAGGTGGTCTAGGACAACTCAAAGTCACTCCAGCTGATGCCACAACATTGAGATATTATGGACATGATGTATAAAATTTAGAACTGAGAAAGAGAGAGGGCTTTCTGACACAACTGAAAATTCCTGGCTTCATATAAAACATGTGGCCAAAGGAAGGGACAGGAACTGCTTGGATTTTCCAGCTTTCTTTTAAATGAAGTGTGCATTACTCTTTACTGTGTTTACATTACCCATTTTCTGAAAGAAGGGAACCGAAACTTTCTCCTACCATTAAAATAAACATTATTATTATCCTGGATATGATTCAAAATTCTGTTAAAAAGGAGATCCTCAGGGATGTTCATAGGATCCATAAGGATCTCAGATTCTATTCAGGGATAATGGTTGCATTTTATACAGTGCGTGTTTAAAGGAATTTCTTAGTAAATATTGTGCTGATTTGAGTTTATTATTTTTATTCCACATCTAAGCAGAGATTATGGCAGCCTTGGAAAACAGTATTAATAGGCCAAAGTTTCCAAGAGTTGTTAATTGAGAATTAACTTTTTTTTTTTTTTTTAAATTAGTATTATTTTTAAAGTCTTAATTTCTGATTTTTTTCACAGTAATTTTCAAAAAGGACATGGAAACTCTGGCTCTCGGGAATATTAGTCCCTGGAGGTAAAAGTGAAATTCTGGAGAAAGGAAGGCTGTCCCTTTCTACAGACCAGTCAGCCTGTCTCTATCCCTAGAAAGGTGATGAAGCAGCTCATTTTGGAAGTACTTTTTAGGCCTGTGGAGGATGAGAAGGCTATTTGGAGTGGTCAGAACGGGTTCACCAAGGAAAAAATCACATTTCACCAATCCAACAGCCTTTACAATGGCATGATTGGNTTTATCTGCTTCTGGGCTCTTCAGTTTAAGAGAGACAGGGAAGTACTGGAAAGACTCCAGTGGAGGACTATGACGATGACAATTAGGGTACTGGAGAATATCTTTTACAAGGAAAGACTGGGGCTCTTTAGCTCAGAGATGAGAAGACTGAGAAGGGATCTTATCAATGTTTATAAATATCTAAAGGGCATGATGGGACAAGACTCTTTTCAGCGGTTCCCAGTGACAGGACAAGGGGCAACAAGCAAAACCTGGAACACAAGAGGTCCCATCTGAACATAAGGAAAACTTCTTTCCTTCGAGGGTAACAGAGCAGCGGAACAGTCGCCCGGAGAGGCTATGAAGTCTCCTTCTCTGGAGATATTCAAAACCTATCTGGTCTTGTTCCTGTGCAGCCTGATCTACATCACTGCTTTATCTGTGGGGTTAGACTAGATGATCTCCAGAGATCCCTTCCAACCCCTACTGTTCTGCAGTTCCGTGAAACTAAACTGTGATTATTCAGATTTCATTGCTTCTGAGGCCCGATCTGCATATTTGCAGGTGGGTGTTTCCTACCATGCATGATCCATATGTATGAACACAGAAGATTTATCTAGCCAAGAACATGGGAGCTGTGTAGGCACCAGAGGGAAACTGCGGAATACATGAAGTTGTGGGGAGCTGGCTGAATAGCCTAGCCACAGGAATGTCTCTGTCACTGACATTTGACAGGAACATGGGGTCTTGTGGAGATCTGCCTCACCAGGGTCCACACCTAGCATCTCTTATGATGACAGAGACCATGTTTCAAGCCTAGTTTTACAATGGAAGGGTGTCTCCATAGTACACAGAAACTGTGCCATTAGGTGATTACTCATTCCCTCAAAGGCAGAAATCATTTTTCTCTACCAGGCTTTTGCAGCCCTGAGTCAGAGAATAAGGATGTGGTTTATTTATAATGAACCTATCTCCCAGTGCAGCTGTGATGCTCATTTGTCAAACACTCATGACAACTCGTTAGTGCTCTGTCCACCCAAAAGCTAAATTCATTCTCACCTGCACGCACTAAATGCTTGCCCCAGCCTAGCAGATGTTGTCCTTACACTCTATCAGCTCCTGCTGCCTTTTCCCATGATTTATCAAGAGATGGCAGCAAAAAGCCATTTAACCTTTGATCTCAATCCTTGGGCCTCTGTCACACAACTGTCAGTGACCTAACATCCCATCAGCATGTGTTGGTTCCTCCTGCTGTGTCATTTAGACGGGCAGTGGAATGATAGCCAGGATTAGGCACTGTCGCAGAATCACAGAATCACAGAATGTTAGGTGTTGGAAGGGCCCTCCAGACATCATTGAGTTCAACCTCCTTGCCAAAGCAGGATCACCTAGGGTAGTCCATACAGGAATGCATCCAGATGGGTTTTGAAAGTCACCAGAGAGGGAGACTCTACAACCTCTCTGGGCAGCCTACTCCAATGCTCCATCACCCTCAAAGGAAAGAAGTGTCTCCTCGTGTTGAGGTGGAACCTCCTCTGTTATAGCTTATCTGTTGTTCCTTGGCCTATCACTGGGCACCATTGAAAAGATATTCGCCTTCATCTTGACACCCACTCCTCAGATGTTGATAGATGTTGATAATACTCCCTCTTAGCCTTCTCTTCTCAAGCCTAAACAACCCCAAGCATGTCCCATGCAAATCAGTAACTGTCATGGTGCAGTGCAACCATGCAGGCCCATGGCTGGTGCTGCCACACCAGGAGGTTTCTTCACCAGTCTCTCCCCACCCCTGTCTGCATCCTGCCTGTAGGAAGGCTCGAGCTCAGTGAGAGTCACACCCAGGTGCAGGAGTTTGCCGTGCCTGATACATAATCCAATGACAGAAGAAGCCAGAGTTGCCCAGCACCATAAATTCGGTATCCATGGGGCTTCCACTGTGGCAGAAAACAAGGTGCTGTAAGGGCAAGGCATTAGGTGAAGAGGAATATTTCTTAAAATGAGCAGAAAAAAACCTACTGGGTTGAAGCCCTTAAAAAAATGCATGCGAAGAATAAATTATTTGGGGGGATGTAGCCCTTGCTTTTATCATGGTGGTAACTCCCATTTTAGAAAGAATCTCAAAATATTCAGGCTGTGCATTGCTATGTCCAAGTTCAGGGACACTGGAAGGAACTTTCTTATTCATTGTGACAAGCTGACAATTAATTTGCTATAGTGACATTTACGGAAAGGAAAAATTGGTAGCATGATATGTCAATAGAGACAGATAGAAAAACTATTTTAAAATTAGGCATTATTAGAAATATAGCACCTAGCCCTATTCTGAATAGTCTTTCATTTTCTTGCTATAGAAAAAGATAATTGTCAAAATAATTGGACTTAAACTGGATTTAAAAAAAAAAATTACTGTGGTCATTAGTGAATAGCAAGACACTTCATTATTAAGTGTTGCAGGATGCTTTCAGAAACTGGTTTCAGATGAAGAAGCTAGAGTCAGCTGCGTTTAAAGTCAAGGGAGTTACAGTGTCACTGCTTGCTCTTAAATGTCACTCAGGAGCTGCCAACAGGTATGAAAAGGAACCCATCTACTTAAGCCATCTAGAGGCTGCTGAAGTCTCTCTCAGTTGGAGATAGAGAAAAATAGGAAATATATATGTGTGTGTATATATATATGTAAATATGTGTGTGTGTGTATATGTATATGTATATGTGTATATATATATATATATGTAGGGAAACTTGGAGTTCTAGAGGACTAAAAAAGCGATGTACCACATGAGATGGATCTACTGTCCTTTAATCTTCCCATTGTTCTGCTGCACTGTAATTTCATTTTAACCAAAATGGGCAAAATCACATTTTCACGTTCAGGAATGCAAATGAGTATTGTCTCTGCTGGCAAAATAGAGTCCTTCCATAATGGTCCATTTCAGCTTACCTGAGATCAGAATTTGATCACAGTAGCAACAGCAAGCAGCAGGAAATAAGATCTTCCATGGAAGCTTTCTGTTGTGATTAATAGTATTATCAAATGCTAGTGTTGGCAATTTTCTGTTATCCTCTAAAGAATTGCTCTGGATCAATAAAATTTGATAGAAGATAATGAAAGCATTGTTTCTAAATGGGTAGATTTGTCATTTGTCAGAAATAATAAATAAAAAAATGCAGGTTTTTTTATTGTTTATAATTTCTTTTATTTTCTCTCATTCTTTAATATTATTAATCAGCTCTAATATCAATCAACAATGTTAGACTGAGAAGATCTAATGAAAAAGCAGATCGAATTAGTAACTAGGGAGGTGGATAAACATACCAAAAAATAGATAAACTCCGTAAGAGGACTGTTTCGGAGGCATGACTGATATTTAGTGAAAATTAACATATGCTATTTAATTACATGACAGGACTTGTGTATGATTCTTAGATCATAATCCTGAAAATGCAGAACTTCCCTTTCTTTGTCTCTGGGTGCTCCAGTGAATTTTCCCAAAAGTAAGTTTTCTTTGGTCCACGTAGGACTTTCTCCACACTTCAAGGCTATAAAATAGCACAAACCTGTGTGTGAAATATGGGTTAACTTAGTCATTGTAAGGTAGAATGGCAGCTTTTAAGATTACCTTTTTTGGCATTTTGGTTTTCAGAATAGCAGTTTGAAAGATTGTGTCTGCAGTTTAGTGGGTCAAATACTGAGAATCCGTATTGAATTTTGTCTGCTGAGGACGTTGCTATTCTTTCAAACAGCTATCACCTTTCTCTACTGCTGTTGAGCTCTAACTGTAAAGTAGATTTAGTGACTCCACTTATGTGTGCAGAGCTGCCATACCAAGCATCATTTGGAAATGAAAACGATTCCACGACCTCCTTTATGCTTGCAAATAGATCTGCCTCAAAGATGTAATGTAATTGTGAATCATAGAAAGTTAATGTTCTCGTTATACAAAATTAGGTATATGAAATGTTTGAGTTCAGTAAGATGAGGACCCCTAAAGTTTAAGGGAAATGCTGCTGATTTCACTTGTATATTTCTATGTGTTCAATGTGACTTCAGAAACCGTGAAATATATTACATGGGTGGCACAACGTGTGAGGAAATGTCCACATGTGCACGTAATCGTATATGTGAGTAAAAACATGAATAGCTAATGATACAGGAACACACACCATGCTTGTCAATGTAGTAAATACAGAATGTCACCAGTGAAGACATAATTTGAAGATAAAAAAAATCAGTATATTGTTACAAATTTCCAAAACAGTCTCATGCTTCACTGAATTAATCCAATGAATTTACATATCTTAGACTCCTAGTGGGCAGCAAGTTCTCCATGGGACAGCAATGTGCCCTTGGGGCCAAGAGGGCCAATAGTATCCTGGAATGCATCAAGAAAAGTGTGTCCAGTGAGTCTAGGGAAGTTCTTCTCTGCTCTGCCTTGGTGAGACCACACTTGGAATACCGTGTCCAGTTTTGGGCTCCCCAATTCAAGGGAGGCGGAGATCTGCTGGAAAGAGTCCAACAGAGAGCCACAATGATGATTAAGGGACTTGAACATCTCCCCTGTGAAGAGAAACTGAGGGACCTGGGGCTGTTCAGTCTTGAGAAGACTGAGAAGGGATCTGATCAGTGTGTATAAATATCTGAGGGGTGGGTGTCAAGTGGAGGCGGCCAATCGCTTTTCGGTGGTGTGCAGTAATAAGACAAGGAACGAAGGATAGAAACTTGAACATAGAAGATTTCATCTCAACATGAGGAGAAACTTCTTTACAGTCAGGGTGACAGTGCACTGGAGCAGGCTGGCCAGAGAGATTGTGGAGTCTCCTTCTCCGGAGACTTTCAAAAGCCATCTGTATTCATTCTGGTGTGGACTACCCTAGGGGATCCTGCTTCTGGCAGGGCAGTTGGACTCAGTGATCTCTGGAGGTCCTTTCCAACTTCTAATAACTTGCTGTGATTCTGTGACTCTGTGGTCATATCTCTATAAAATTAAACATAATCAAATTTCCTCTCTTACTGGAAGGTATAGATTCAGGAACAATATTTCAGGAGGATGACTCAAATTATTCCTGCTTTATATGGAAGAAGCTATCTTAGAAGGCATCGTTGGAAAAATAGGTTGTACTAGAGATTGTGTTTCATTAATAATCTATGAAAAGTTTTTTAGAAAATACACCTTTCATCCTTGAATGTGCCACCAGAATTTTTTTTTCCCATCCACATGTATATAATGAAAAACTTACCTTCAGAACTCTAAGAAAACTACATAAAAACTGAAAATTGAGGATCACTTCTTTATGAGTGTGAGTTCTGCAGGTCCTTCAAAATACAAGGATTTTGTGAAAGGAATTTTTGTTTCTTTAAACTGATCAGTGTTAAAATGGCACTAGAGGCAAAGCACACTTCTCAATGTTGCTTTGTCTTAGTAAATTAGGTACCGGAGAGACCTTATAAAATACTTTGTTCTCTTCCTTTATGCCATCAAAAACTTGTCAGCCTGTAAAAGAAACCTGGGATTATATCAAAAGTGAAACACAAACACCAGTGCTGTATGGAAGAAAGTGAATTAATGAGATAAAACTGACATAAGATATAAAAGATTTTAGTTTCTGTTTCTATTTACATCTAAGGCCCTGTTTTGATTAATTAAATGAGAATTTGAATGACGAGTTTTCTTGAAGAAGTTGTGGTGTAAGTATAACCCAAAGTGAAATATTTTAAGGAAGATTAACTTTTTGTTGATCTAACAGAGTTGACTTAGTTCTCTTGAGAGAGTCATTTAAAAAAATTCTGTTGTACTGCATGGTTGAGTGAAAGAGTGATGGAATATAAAAAAATTACCTTCTCCTGTTTGTTTACTTCATTTTTTTTTCTATTCTGCACTGCTTTTTGTTCAAGATGCTTGCTCGTTTCTCTGAAGGAGTGTCTGAGTTACCCTGCCTGGCTGAGCACTGTGAGAGAAGCAGAACTCTCTTCAACTGGGCGAAATCAAAACCCAAACCATTTTGGATAGAAGCAGCTGTCTTTGTGTTGAAGTAGGGCAAAGCTGTCCAGGTCACTTGATGGAGCAATTTTTCTTCCTGGCTTACTTCAGCATATGCTGAAACCAGTCATTTGCAGGAATTACATTTATTACTTGGACCCTGGGATGCAAACTTCACAATCTATGTGTAAAACAAGAAGAAACCTTGCCAGCTGTGACCTTTCAAAAATACTGTTTTCTTCTACCTCTCCTTCATCACCCCTGGCAAATTTTGCCTTTGAGTTAACAAGGTTTGAATATAGGATGAGAAGCAAAGCCCGTTAGCCCTCTAGGAACACTACCTCGTTAAAATATATGGGCCAAAGGGTAAGGATAACTTGGAAAAAGTGAAATAATTTCAAAGTGGAATAATTCAATTGTCTGTTCCAAGGCCTGGGTGGTGTAGCAGAGCTCTGCAACTGTGGCTTAGTTATACTGAGAAAATTATCTCGAAGACCTGAGCTAAAAGAGCAAGATGAAATAAACCCCATAGGTATCACTTTTGATACTGCAGTAGTTAGCCGGGAGGGATTCGATAGGGAAAACACTACCTTAACTTGTATAAAAACATGAGAATAAAGCAGAAAATCAGGTAAAACCTCAGCAACCCTGATGACAAGTGTGTTCAAAGGAGCAACAGACACTAGCCCTATCTGACATGGCTGATGACTGCCATAAACTTTAATGTCTCATTAAGGTTGATGAGAATTATTAATACCTAGATCAGTAACTCATCAATCCTAATACACATATATCGTGTGTATTAGCCATGAAGTAACTTCACTGCAATCTTAAATGGGCCACAGTCTGCTTGAAAAAGTCTCCTTGCACAAAGTAAAAAGTGGCTGATAGAAGTGTTCAGTTACATTTTCCCCTGAGTTTGGTGCTACTCTCCTAGCTGAAGCCCATCCCTGCTCCTGGCACCCCCAATTGCAGTCTACTCCCATCTTGCCAAAGACTCCATTTTAGACACCCACCACAACCATGCAGGAGGCAGAGTTATTTTCACCTATTATTGCTCCAAAGAGATGGGGAACTTCTGTTCTCCATTGAAAACTGAGCTCTGTAGATAAAAGATTTTTAAGAGCTGTGAGACAGGAATATCTAAAAGTTATAGTGGGATTAGAGCTGGATTTGAATGGAAGAAACACAAAGAGGATTCTGACCTCTAAAAACAAAGTTACATGAATTTCTAATATGTTTATTTAGTGCAACTAAGCACAAACTGCACACAGTAACCATCTGTGACCAACTACTTGTCCCTCAGGAGCAACTGTACAGCAGTACTTATTTTTAAATACTAAGTGGTTTTCTAAGTTTATATTATATGTATGCTTTAAGTTTCATTAATTTCTACTAATTAAATGAAGAACTGCAAAAAGTCCATCTTTCCATACATTCAAGAAATTAGTATATGGTAGATATTTGATATGTAAGGGCATCCCTGTCATTTGCCTTATAGGTAAGTCCAAGGAATAACCCATAGTATGGAGAAAACCAAGCCCAAGAAAAGAAAATGAGGAAATGGGAAAAGCCATAATAGTTAAATCCTCATGTTTCAGTTCAATCTCCTAAGAACAGATGTCAGTGGTTTTCTGTAGATGCTTCAGGGGAAAAAATGAAGCTTTCTTAGATATGATGAGCCATATTTTGCTCTTAATTACTGAACCTTAGGTCAGTTTCAGTCACATTTTGTTTACTCTCAATTTTGAAAAAATAACAGGAGCAATTTATCACAATCACATTTTCTCAAACTTCTGCTCGCTTCTCACAACCCTGAAAAAAAAAATTACACCAATTGTATGAAAGAAGGTAAACATTTTTAAAAATCAGAAACCGTTCAGTTATTTGAGAGCGTACAATTTCACTTCATAGAGGTCAAAGGCTTTTTCTTCAAAGTATACACATTGCCTTTTTGTAAAGGAACTTCAAGTGAGGGACCCAAACTCTTCACAAAACACAGGGAGCAAATTAGGTGCCCAACGATGAGTTCTGTAAAGAGATGGTGAGAATAAAGCCCACTCTAGTAGCTGACAGAGAAAGTCAGGTAAAAAGTAAATTAAGTACTAATAAATTCATAGAATGATTTGGGTTGGAAAGGACCTTAAAGATTATTTAGTTCCAACTCCCCTGCCGTGGGCAGGGATACCTCCCAGTAGACCAGATTGCTCAGTCACATCCTATATAGCATTGAACACTGCCACGGAGAGAGCATTCACAACTTCTCTGGGCTTTTCATTAGGAAAACACAGAACCCAGTAGCCTGTGAGGGTGGTCAGCTTGACTGTAAGAAAATTGTTTTAAGGAATACAGATGGATTTGGAGCAATCTCTTGAATGTATGTTTCCTACATGCTTATTGTTGCGTTAACATGCATATAACAGTTGCTGTCATGGGCAGCAGAGACTAAGGCTTTGTCCTCCCACTGTATTCACATTTTGAATACTTGGAAAACAAGTCATATAGTGAGCCCTGCAGGAAACTCTTCAGGAAGATATTTTGTCTGTGAATCCCACCTCAGAGTATGAGCAAGCTAAGGCTCTACAGAACTCAATAGAATTAGGATTTGTTGTATTGCTTACAGGAGATAATTATCTCAGCAGCCGTTTAGATGCTGAAAGCTCCACGTGCCCAGATCTATTAGATCCAATTCATATTAAGCTGCTGTTCTGTAGGAAAAAACACTCAGCATTGTTTCTTTTTCAAGAAAAAATTATCTTGGAGAGTAAAGATCTTAATTTGTCTGGGAAATAAATTGGATTGTTACCTTAATTAACTCTATCTTATTTCCAAAATTAAGAACTAAATAAAATGTTTTCTCTGTAGTAGAATTAAATTTCCTGGAGAATTAGTATTTTCCATTTTCAAGGAAAACCTTCTTCATATAAGTACTTTATATACAGGATACAAATGCCTTTCTCAGTGAGTTTTTTTCCCGTGAAAGGAACTGCCAGAAGAATTTTTGCTCCCTGAGCATAGTGGAATCCTCTTTTCTTTTCCCTGATGGAAAATAACTTGGTGCAGTTTGGTTTACCCCAATATTTCTGGAGCTTTGTTGGACCAGGAACTTTGAAAACATTATGATTATCTGATCAGATCTTAGGAATATTGGCCAGGAAATGTTTTGAAAAAACTCACTGGACAATGGAAAAGAGACAATTGTCTACTCTAAGAGCAGAAGAACTTTCCTTGAGACTATGTGATGACCCATGAGCTCACTAGAATCTGAAATAGTAATAAGACTATTGGGAAAAAAAATCTTTTATGGAAAGAGAAATTGCTGGATTTTCTAGACTACTGCGAAATAGGGGAGAATTACAAAACCTGCATGCCCTTACATCATGTACACAAACAAAATTAGTAAGGGTGGTGCAAATGAGTGGCTTTGCTGTCACATGGATGTAAGAGTTGTGAAGACAGGCACAGATGGACCAGAGAGATGCTGCTGAGGAGCTTCTTGAAGCGCTCTGTGTCCTGGAGCATGAGAGGTCTCAGGCTGAGGTATTAATTTTACAACTAAAGGAAGTTCTGTCTCTTCTGCACACAGATCTGACTCCAAAACACTTAGTAAAACACTGCATATATCAGGAATGACCTCAGCTTATCTCCTTTTTGGTTTTTGTTTGAAACTGGTAACGGTGTGTTGTAGAGGCAATGTGCTTGCTGCCGCCACCATTGTTTCTGCCTTACTGTGCTCTCTGCTTGTGGCAGTGCTACTGCCTCATTGCATCCTGCCATGCTATGCTAAACGATAAGCCAGCCCTGCTACATAGTAACAAACCCTTATAATTTGGGTTTGTCTGCCTGGTAACTGCTTCAAGTTTACCAGGAATAGGCACCAAGTGCCTCCACGTGATAGGCTTGCTTAGCTAGCACGACACCTGCCAGTCTCCTGACAAGACTGCACATCCGCAAGACATCCTGCCTGCCGCTCTGCAAGCCTCCCTACTCAGTCTGGAGTCAGAAGGAACCAGGACCAGGTCAGAGATTGTCTGCTTCTCTCCCAGCACCCCTGCTTAGAGCCTGGGAAGATCAGAAGCCTTGGTGGCTAAGATGACGCTGACAGCCATCCCTCCACAGGCTTTGGGTACTGTCTGGAAACCGTAGTTAGCCCTGAGAGTTGTGAAGGACATGGAAGTGTTGGAGTGGGTCCAGAGGAGGGCCACGAATATGATCAGAGGGCTGGAGCAGCTCTCCTATGAGGACAGGCTGAGAGAGTTGGGGCTCTTCAGCCTGGAGAAGAGAAGGCTTCCAGGAGACCTTATAGTAGCCTTCCAATATCTGAAGNGACCTGTACTAGTGGGAAGTGTCCCTGCCTATGGCAGGGGGTTGGAACTAGATGATCCTTGAGGTCCCTTCCAACCTTACCATTCTATGATTCTATGATTCTATTTAATGTGTAAATACTGAAAGCCTCTTTAGCAAATCTTTAGCAAACTCTGTAATTGAATCTAACTGAATCCCAGTCTTCTGTCTTAAACAGAAAGGAACCTCTGATTCCGTCTTGTGGGCAAGCGGTATAACTGACCACCAGAGTGTCTCTTCCAGTTCAACTGAATTTAATAGAATCATAGAATGGATAAAGATGGGTATTTTAAAATATGTGTTATTTTCCATAGCTGAAAAGCTAGTTGATAATAAATAATGGCCAAGTGACAAGGCACTGTAACCTAATGAGATATAGAGAGTGTCCAGTGTTTGAGACAGTGAGGCACACTTTCTTGATTGGCAAAACCCAATTCTGACCAAGCTTCTGCCTGGCCCCTTCAATGATTTGCACTGCTTTGGGATGTCATGGAGTCACTTTCTTTTTTTCTTTTTGTTTCAAAATATTTGAATCTAGTTACTAGTGGATACTTCAACCTGCCTGATATTGATTCAGGAGAACAACAAAGCATTCATGCATGATAACTTGGGATTTAAATGTTACTATGAATTAGGGTGTTACTGAGTAGAATATTTTATAGTGGTTGTCAAGATGATGCTAGGTTCAGAAGTCCAATGCAACCAGCACATTGTCTTACTTGCTTTAATTTAACAGATTTGTGGCAATATACAAATAACTATACGTTAATGTTTGGCTACCCAGAGCTTAATCCAGTAATGGTCTTTGAAGCCAACACATTATAAGCTTCACTGTCTATTGTTTACAGTATCTGGAACAGTTAGGCTCCCTCCTGTGGGTATATAGACAGGAAGGAACCTTGTTTCTCAACTGAAAAGACCACATATGTCTAGGATTTTGCTAGCAAGAGACAAAAAGCATTGGAGGAATCACAACTGACCTTTTACTGTGAACTGATACCTCTGTCCATGTGTGGGCCTTGGTCATCTCTCTTCTTCAGTAGGGTGCACTATTTTAGTTTGAAAGGAATTTCTGGTTCTTTTGGAGTAGGAAGCATTACTATCTTAAAAGAGCCTAGAGATCTTTTCAGAAGAATACAATCAAATACTTGTTTTAGAAGAAAGCTGATCTCATTGGTGTGTAATGAGCATGTTTCAGTAGTACCAATAAGAATTCTACTCTCATGAACTGAAGACAGGGGCTTAGGGCAAGCAAAGTAGAATGAAATTTAGTAACAGTGAGGGGATTTATAGGTCAAATCTGGGACTTGGATGCCTTGATTCCATCTGATTTATCATCAGTACAGAAGTAAATTTATAATTATCATGAATTCTGATTCCATTTAATCAAATATAAACTATTTTAAAAAAACAACTTAATTACATTCAAGATGCCCTTAAAGAATTATTTTTAAGATGTTCCTTTTATCTTGTATCTCACTTTTCATTGGATTTGCTTTCTAGTTAGAGTTTCAAACACCTTAAATACAGGTGAGAAGTTTGCTGTCATTATATTGCTACATTGATTGCTGATGATGATTTCGCTGTATTTGGAGTGACTTTTAATTCATGTAGTGTCTAAATCTACTTTGATTAAATGCTTTAGAATAACAATAAAAGATGAAGGAGAAAACTAAATATGGAATGAGAGCTTAAAAACCACAGTCCTGGAAAATGCAGGTCCACAAAAAATGAGCACCACTTTTTCATGTTGCAATTACTCTTTGCCGTGCATTGGAGCTCCATTTGGTAAACCCTTGAAGAATTGAGAAAGGTTTGACAGATGAGCTGCTGAGGTAATTACTTAGCTCCTTTCCATCTCACTAGCTTTTTTTCTGATAAATGAAGGCTTAAATTCTGATTTCAACAGTTCTAATCTCAGTGGCACAATCAATTACAGTAAAATGCCTATATATTTTTTTCCAGAGTCTGGCCAGTTTGAGACTCCTTCCTTCTAGCTGTTTATTGTTTAGGTCAAGGGATAGTGTATGTGTGATAAATTTATCCAGTTGCAAATGAAAAGGAAATGTAACTCTAAGTAACAAGGGCATTTTTAGCTGATGCTGTTACCACTTACACTTAAATCTCTTTTAAAACAACACCTGAGTATGAAATCACAGAATCATAGGATAGTTT